>JAUTXX010309580.1:0-13800 GCA_032273605.1 Panulirus laevicauda | reverse complement strand
GTATGTGGGTGGGTTGGGCCATTCTTTCGTCTGTTTCCTTGCGCTACCTCGCTAACGCGGGAGACAGCGACAAAGTACAATAAAGTAAATAATAAATAAAGGTGTTCTCATATTTGCCGACAGCCATTGTCCCACTTATTACGCCGGATTCCACACCAAGGTAAACAACAAACATATCATACGTCATGCAAGCAAATGACTCGAATTCCTCATGATTTCCTAAGACGTCACGGGATCCATATATCATATTTCGTAAACGTTTAAGTATTTACACAATGTCTTGCCCTGATACCCAGGAGAGCATGATGGCGGAATATACCAATATTCTTCTTGTTTTTACTACAAATCAATGAATTATGTAAATACATTAAATGAAGATACGCAGAATGCCTTTAGACTGTTCTATAAACAAAAAGTTTTCGTGGAAGGAAGAGAAAATATGGCTATTTATAATTCGTTTATTGATGTGGCGGTTAAAAAAATTAGGCTGTCAACGTTCCTTTAATCAATTTGAAACATTTCAAAATAAATTTTCAAGCTTATAAGTGGTGAAGGTATTTGGAATATCCAGCCCCGAACTTTACTAACGAACATAATATCATATTAAGGACCTTATCATCTTACAATTATGACATCTTGTAATAGTTTTGCTATCTGCCTAAAACATATATCACTTTGCCAAACCTGCCTGATGTTATCACAAATATTGAGAGAGAGGAGGTTACCCACCTACAGCAGGGAGAGACGAACCCTACAACAGTAGTAGAGGGGGGACGGGGCCTGACACCCTCGTTCTCTCTCCTCACCAGAGGTGGAGCTGCGTGTGACACTTGTCCACCCGAACATCAGTATTTAACTGACGAGCCACAAACCACACCCACTATCACAATACGAGCATCCACACCACGCCCATACGCCACCACCACCACACCGACACACCACTACTACAAACCAAGCCTACATGGTAACACCGTATACCATGTTCACACACCTCCTGTATGGTGACTGCGACACGTTTTGTTAATTTATTTGTAAAATGACCATGTAAAAAGTATTATTACGTCAACGGCAAGACTGAAATGCATAAATATTTTCTGCTCGGAAAGATATCACCACACGCTCGGCTGCATGTGGATCACAGATATCAATTACACAGACCCAAGGACACTTGGGAAGCTTTAGTCTTAAATACCATTTCACTATGGGGGTATATGTTAACAAGCAATAAGCGTCATTATGCTATGAATGTGAAAAGACGATGAGGACGGAGTGTTCATACATGTCAGGTTTCGTTCCCACGAACAACTCGGTTAAGTATCACTGTATAATTCATGTATTGTACGCGTTTCGCCACAATCAGAAGGTATATATATGTGCCTACCAGCTTGTTGCCAACGCTTTCTCTTTTAAGGCCAGACGATTAGTATTTCAAACAGGAAAGTAAATGCAAAACTTAAGAATAAGTACTGAGCAATCGATAAAATACATTTTCACACCATACGAAGTAGTTATACATCACTTGAGAAACGACTCGACTTATGTGTTGCACAATGTCTCCTACCTAAACCTAACCAAACTTGCAGACACTGAAGAATTTTCTTTTTTTCTGAGGGTAGGGGTTGGGATCGTTGCAATATTAAAAAGAAAAAACGAAGGACATAAAGTTACCATACAAATACATACTTAAATGTAAGCAATCTCTATATTTACTCAAAGAAAACTTAATAAACTTACCTAGATGTGCAATCTGGTTCCGCAATCATTTAAACAAAGCATTGTGAAACTAACCAAGGAAAAATGGTTACACCAATTCTTGCAGGTCTAGACTCTCAACTTAACATTTTTTTGAATAAACAGTGAGTCACTCCCGCGATAGTACCCAAATTAACAAGTGCCACAACGTTTCCAACTACCGGATCGATCATTCGAATAATCTTTCCCTTGAAGTAGCTTTGGCCATGAGGAGTAAAGTGCAGGATTTGTAAACTAGTTAAAACACAGGGCTTGACGAGAAACTATAATTTCTGCGCGTTGACACATGCACAGCCAGCACGGACGGAGCCGGGGTGATATATTGTGATTGAGCACACCATAAAAGGCCAGGAGGACTGCAGCAAACACACACACACACACGAACATACTAGTATAACTCAGTGTAAACTATTCATCACTTACTGTTAAACTAATCATCACTAAATACATTATTTCCCACTGTGACTATGCCAATGTACCTCAACCGTGCGATTACCCGAGGCGTAGAAATATTCAGCCCTATATTGACCTTAAGCTCTTTTACGATTAGCTAACTAGTTACTAATGTGACCTTCCAGTTCTGAACATCATCAACTGTGTATTTTCAGGCGAATGGCTGCTTGAATTCAGTCATTTTATTAATTTACACACACATAAGAGAGAGAGAGGTACGGAGGCCCATGAGTGTACTACTCAGTCCAATTGTTGCAGAAATAAGTAATTACATACCTTCTCGAGACAAAGCAACTCAACAAACAAATAAACACCAACATATACACATTAATATACATACAAAATGTACATGACACATATCAATATCAAGCAAACACCTTCCACACAAACGCACACTCATACATTGCACGACATTTCCAACTGAGCCCACTAGCTAACAGGTCAGTAGTGTCTGACGTGAATTATTAACCCATCACAGCTGCTGCCATCATTTACCCACATTCACCTGAGGCGTCAGCTGCTACACAGGTTAAAATTTTACGACTTTTTTTGTAATAATGTGAAAATTGTTGGTCCCACAGCTGTAAAGTAACCTCAGATGTATTGAAGGATTCATTGTGGGTCCACACGGGCAGCTGGAGGACGAGAGAGAGAGAGAGAGAGAGAGAGTTAAATGTTCAGGTGAAATAAGAAGAATGGAAAAGGTTCAAGGAAAGGAAGTGTGGCTTGGGAAAGGCTCAACTGCAAAAACTTTGGGAGAGCTTCAATGGAAGTGAGTGGCTTGGGAGAGGTTTATGAGATGAGGGAGAAGTATGAAGAGGCTTGGGAGAGGTTCACAGGTAGTGAAAGGCTTGTAAGGGAATTAAAGGAGATGAGACAGTTGGGAGAGGCTCACAGGAATAGATGCCCAGGCGAGCTTTAAGGGGTTGAAGTTGTTTGGATGAGGTTTGAGAGGCTTGGGAGATGAGGGAGAAGTGTGCAGAGACTTTGGTGGGGCTCAAGGATAGTGAGAGGCTTGGAAAAGATTTACTGGAAGCGAGAGGCTTAGGAAAGGTTCAAAGGAAGTAAGAGGTTTGGGAAAGGTTCAAAGGAAGCGAGGGGCTTGGGAGAGGTTTTAGAAATGAGGGAAAAGCGTGCAGAGCCTTGGAAGGTTCATAGGAAATGGGAGGCTTTTGGGAGGTGAGAAGCCTTGGAGAGGTTCAAGGGAAATGAAATGCTTCGGAGATTTTACAATGAAGTGACACATAGGAGAGATTCAAGGAAAGTGAGAGGCCTGGGAATGTTTAAGGGATGACAAGACAAAGTTTGCATAACCAGTGTAAATGGCTATGTAAGAATAAAAAGGAAGAAACAAAACGGTAAAAACTTGTCACCATTCCCACATTGAAATCTATAAAAGCAAATATAAAGGCCTCCGTTTCCTTTCACTGCTTATGTAAGTGTTTTCCATTCTAATTCAGATAATCAGTTGGACAAGAAATTCTCACTTTCCCCTAGGTAAAGGTAACTGAAGGCGAAATGCTGCCATCTAGTGGTAAGGTTAAGCAACAAGGAAAGCCCTAATTCCCACCACCAATGGTCAGTTATATGTAAGTTCTTTGGCCAGTACACTATCGCTCTTTGATATTCCAAATATCTCCATTTATCATTACTCCATTCCCAATTTAATACAGTAGATCAGAATCCACATCCTCCATACATCACACATCCTCAAGTCATGCCCAGCACGTTAGCACCAAGCTCACCAATAATGTCAATACTAAAAGAAAAATTTGACTGCTGGAATTTAATCAAATATACGTGTCATCTATCATGTCTTCCAGACAGCACTGTGCATTCACCCCATCAACAACATAAATTTGTTTTAGATAATGCATAATTTCATTGTATTCAAGCCAATCAATATTACTTCCTAAGATGAAACCAAAACCAACATAATATTAGCCCATGAATAAACAATATGGAAGAGAGACTAGCAGCTAATGTCACAAATTCCCTTAACTGTTTACTGGTATACAGAGATATCCCTATATACTTATAAAGTAAGGGACCATGACTTGAAAATTCAGACTATCAAACTGGGGTAAGCACAAAACTTACCGTGCACTGCTCACTTTCTGATTATTTGTTGAACATCAGTCAGCAAGTCCCAACTAAATATAACCATTTCCATTATCTGAAGTTGACATCTCTAAAACCATCTAAGCAGAAACATAGATAAGCCTCGTTGGGATGGGAAATGATGAACATGAAAAAACATTGACAATACTTTAAGTTTTATGATAATCATACAAATAATGAAGCAACGTACAGCATATGCAAGAAATTATACCTATATCATCTTTCTAAACAAACTAACTAGTGTATGAAAAGGGGTTAAAACAAGCTGTTGTCAATTCATGTGCATAAAAGTGTTAATGTTTCCTTGAATTTGAACCCTAGTGATGGCAGTCATGGAGTATTTTGATACTTTACCTGTATCATAAGCTTTCCATATGAATGTTTAAACACCATCCAACTCAATGTGAAAAGGCATCCTTATCATCTAAGTTCATCCCCCAAAAAGCTAGTTTCAAATGAAAAATGACCCCACTTGAAAGTCTTGTTATTTTCTCTCAGTAAATGGGAATCCCTGTATTTTCCAGGACCTACCAATTAAAAATGATGGTGCAGTGATCTTTGCTTGTTCAAACATAAGCAACAAATAAAAAAACAACAGTGAATCTTATAGGTCATACCTAAGTCCATATGAAACTGGATATGGCTGTAAAATGCTATGTAGAGTCTTGTCAAAGCATCCACCTACCAACCTCAGTAAAGACCTGCAATGAATTTCTCAAATCATCACCGAGAAACTAACTATGATAAGAACAGATGCCAACTCACCTGGATGAATGGCTGTGTGGACAGGCCAAGACATCACCAACACACACTTCGTTGTGGTATAATAAAACATTTTGTGTAAACAACATCAGTCATTCCTTAGTTTTTATGTTTATTATAAATTCAGTACAGTGAAAAGTTACATAAAAAAAAAAGCCTAAAAAGTTTGATTCAAATGTATCTGAAACTGAATGAGAATAACAAATCCTTTAAAACTTTACACTACATTTCTCAAGAAACTAAAAGAGGAAGTATATATGACAAACAAAAATTTGGCAAATAGTACCTATACAATTTGTTCCATCTCTCTAGCATAATTAATCATCTGGTGAGCCAGTTCTTTAGATGGGATACTATCATCACTCTTCCTCACTTCCTTCTTGAAATGCAGGTAACCATCACTGCCCACTTGCCAACCACGCTGAAAACAATGAATATAAGAAAATAATAAAAAAACTTAAAACATTTCCTTCTTGTTCCCTCCACTTCTAACAAGTATACCTTTTTAGTCAGCCTCTCCTCTTTCATCTCCTCCATATGTCCAAACCATTTCAGCACCACATCATCAGCTTTTCATACAATCTTCTTACTGCCACACCTCTCTTACCAAATAATTTCTTATTCAATCAAAGAACCTCACACCATATACTGTCCACAAACACTTCATTTCAAACATATTTACCTTCTTCTATATTAATTCATCTACGGCCCATGCCTTCCATCCATACATCAAACATACCCATCATTGTCCTTACAGATAAAAAGCTTCTTTCTACAAACTTAATGTGCCCAGGGCCTTGGCCCCCCTCACTCACCCTCTGACTTACTTTAGCCCCCATGGTTCTATCTCTTACCATATCCACTCCCAGATATCTACAACATTCCACTTCCTCTGGGTTCTCTCCATAAAAAACTCACTCCATGACGTGTGCTGATACTCTCTTTCAGCCCCAACACCTTCCTCTTGACCTCCTACTGCTTCCCCCTGCGCATCTCATAATTTCTCACACTCCTTCCAAGCTGGCAAAACCCATACATTTCTCTTTTCTTTCACTAATAACTTCACAATAATAAGAACTAATAAAAAACTTGAACTGGATCTACAATTACTGAAAATGATTGACCTTTAGCAATGAGTAATAAACAAGTTGTACATACAAACCTTCATAAATCTGTCAAAAACTAATAACTGATGGCAGCATCCCACCTCAGGCCATCTGCCCAGTAAGTGCTAAATCATTCTTGCTCAGGTTACACATCACTTTAGTACTGAGAGCTCTAATTTCAGTATCAAAAAGTGAAAATGTCTTGCCACCTCTGTTCTTATGAAATCTAGCATAATGAACATACATACATATGACTCAGTTCATGAACATCCAGCTGCCTAAACTAACAAAGATGCACATCGACATATCCTCAAGACAGTTCAGAGATTCACAGCCTTAACAAGTCTATATACTGAGCTGAAAATAATGCAAACTCAGGTCAACACTCTAGCCATGTTATGATCAAGGATGCCAATCTTCCACTTGATGACATTCGTGAATGGCAAGCAATTAGTCATAGAGTTCACCTTTGGGCAGGGACAGCAGTCAGTGCACCTACAATGAGATGCTTTGACTAACACTAATGAGCTCTGTGGCAGTATAAAAAAGTTGAAAATAATCCAAAAGGTTTGGGGAAGCAATATGTCCAAAACTAATGCTTCCTTTTCTTCTACTTAAAAGTTTTAAGTTGGTTTTGATTAAACATCCAGCAAAACTTGGTATTCAAGGTATGGACAAGATGGGTTCACATTTTACCAGCTACAAACCAAACAAACTTTGCATTCAGCAGGAATAGGCTATAAATCAAGCCCCTTTTGACAGGATGTACCAACTCAGCAGTGCAATAAATTTTCAATAAAATCAATTAATGCAAAAGCTATGCTAATACCTTTTAAGCTATATTCTGCTTTGAGGATGGCAAATCTCCCAGCTTCATTAAAAGGAATGCTACCAAGCAAAAAGTGTTATCTTAATTAAGAACTTCAAACAACAGTTACCAGCTCTGTACATACAACAGAATTAACCCCATTTTCCCATGTTGTGAATTTCAGATCAACTTACATGATGGTACTCCATTATGAATCGGATGTGGAATAAGGATATGTAAACTTCTGGAGGCAACTGCAGAACATACCTGTTCACAATACTGGAGGATTTCTCTTGTACTAGACAAATACAGCATTTTCCCAATGTCTTCTGGTCTGATTCGGTCATAAGCATTTTCAACGCAGTCAGCAATATCTTCACGTATAGTGGATAACAACTCTTCTATGAAGAATTTGTACCCTTCTGCTGGAACCTCTCCCTTTGCCAAGTAGATCTGTTGAAATAGAAGATTTTTCCATAATATAAAAAACCTAGCAAATAATCCCAAAATATAACAAAAGGCACTTGCTTTACCTCCTATGTCTTTTTCTTAAAAAAAAGAAAAAAAAATTGTATCAGTCTTTGCCTAATACATATATCATATGAATCTAAAAACCTCCTATCATTCAGCATACGTATCTTTAAATCAATTGCAAAATATCATTTTCCTAGTAAATATAAAAATTCATGCAACTACATGCCTTAAATATAATATGTTGGTCAATTCCAATGGCATAATTAAGAGGTTTCTATTGTGTACTGTTCTTGAGTTTATTGCAAACAAGAATGTGTTCACAAACAGGTAGAGGAGAGGGTGATGTAATGATGTCCAGTCAACACTCGAGTTTCTGAGAATGCTTTATATAAGTAGACTCTGTATGTACTATAATGTAAAATGGTGGAGCCATCAGAGTAACAGCATGTTATGGTTTGAGAGATTGTCAAAGCAAGACATAAGATACATGACAAATTCAGTAACTGAGATAGGAAAGTTCAACAGTGAAAGTCAAATTAGTAAATGCTCAAAACATTCATCATATTCTTTTTTAATTCTGCAATTATGCTAGAAACTTCAAAGTAAACAGATGAAACTTGGTTCACAAAACATAAGTCTGTATGTCTGCTGAGAACTGCTGGAAAGCAGGTTATAACTCATTCTATGCTTTAGTATAAAGGCTAGCACCAAATAATGATTTTGAGGCAGATGGTAAAAGAAGCAAGGGAAAAATTTAAAATATGAGATACAACTAAGAGATATGGGTTGACCATTATATTCAAAATCCATTTTTTTTTTTTTGCTTTGTCGCTGTAACCAAATTTATTAAAGAGCTTTAGTGCTTTTATATATTTCAAGAGTAAAATCTTTGTTGGGCAGACACAAGAATATGATACCCTATCAAAATCAACTGCTGCTTGTTACATAAACAGAGTTTCTAATGATGAGATGGTATGGTTTTAATGCATGAACGAACTAATATTCATATATCTTCTGCATGGACGCTCATATACTTTCCTGCTACAAATCCTCATTAATCATTGCAGCCTGCCTCATTTTACAAAACAGGCAGAGCCATACTACATTAAGCACAGCAAGCAAAGCTAGCCTTGCTAGGTTGGGTTTTATATTTGGCTGGAAAACCCATCAAATTACACTACCTTCATTTCAAGTCATGATGCTTTACACTTTTAACAATGCTTCATTCAATCATAACTGCGTCTACAATCTCTTACAGTGAGACTGGTGTAGGCATAAAGCAATACCTACAGTAAAATGCATGAGTGAGGGCACTGGTACAGTACAAGACCAGAGACTACACAAATAAACATTAAAGTTTGAGATCAAAAGGGGAACAGAGTTGTGAAGGCTTACTGGGTATGTAATGCCTGATCTCCATATAATGTTCCGAATCTAAACTAGTGTATGGCAAGTAAATACTGCACCTTGTTGTATGCTCCCTCCATAAGGTACTGTTCCATAGCAACAGGGTGTCGGATGTATACATTATCAGTAATAGCTGGCGGTGGTAAGTGTTCCAGAGTAGTGTGAAACTCCCCAACTTTGTTCTGTGCCAACAGGCATAGCAAGTCTAAACCAAGAAGCTCATACATATATGGAGATTCTGGCAGCTGTTCCCTGTTGAAGAAAATATTCATGATGAGGTACTATATAACAACATAATGGAAAGGGGGACATTACTGTAATCATTTCCTAAAAATTTTCCTAAAAATTAACAGTCTTTAGTTACAAGTTAAAATGGTGGTACTCTGAGAAACAAATATGTTGATATTTGTCTGGACATGAATCACACGACACAATGATTACGGAGGAAACAAAGGATAAGCAGTACTGCAGCTGATACTAGCATTTACTGATAAGGTACCAAGCTTATGGTAACATTAAACTCCTTTCAGCAAATACAAATGCTAATTGAATCAAACTAGGCTTTAGCTGGATGGCCATGTATCTTCTCCAGAACATAAAAATACATATAATAACAATTTGGATGACGGTGTACAGTATAAGTGTCTAATTTTGGTGGGGAGATGAACATTACCAATTTCCATGAACAGGGTGTTATTCCATTTTTGGGACTAAAATTATATGGTTAGTCTTGCCCTGTTACGCACTGGCTGTTAGGTCAGAACAATGAATAATAGCATTTAATCCAGAGAGATATGGGCTGAAATATAAGAAGAATCTATGGGACAGACAGAAAGATGGATGAATGGATGTGAGAGGATTGCAGCTACTAGGAGATTGAGGGCATGTAAATGAAAGTAAATACAAAAGCTTAATTGTGGGATACTCCAAAGTTTAGAAATGAGAATAGAAAAAAGGGAAGTTGGGCAAAATCATGGCAGATCATTACCACAAAGACTTCCGAGTTTTGCTGGAGTACGAGGGAGAGACTACAGTGTTACTAAGAGGAAAGACAGCTAAAAGTGAAGAAAGGTCTACAGAGGTGTATACTACGTGAAACACGGTGATGAAAGAGCTATTTACTAACATTGCATAACGACATTTGTCAGTTATCACGAGCTATTTACAATGTATAACAACATTAGGTAGTTATCACAGCTGCCCAAGAGGACAGTCATATGGTAGAAATGTCCACTTAAAATTATTAACCCATTTGCTTTATTTCTTACTTATCTGTAATTCTACTTATTACATTAACACAAGTCATCCTCTATATTCATTTCAAATAATGTAGTTATATGACAGTTTTGTATATTTTTACCTTTCCCTTACATCTACTCTTGTTTTACCTGCTTCCCTTCCTCTACTGTCCCTCATGTCACCATGAGACAATCCTTTTTTCTGTTAAATGAAAGTGATTTGAAATTTCTGACTGCCCACACAATATGCATGTATGCTATGATCTTTAACCACATACCTGTAATCCATATAATATATCTTAAGCATGGCAATATAACGCTCAAAAGATGGAATATCCTTGTTTGCAATACTCCATAATGCTCCAATCTCAAGGGTGTTTCCTAGAAATAAAAAGAAGATTGAGTAAATAACAAAATGCCGTTCCTTGGACATCAATTTCCCTTGATACTAGCTTTTTTCTCTTATAAAAAATGGGGAAAGGCATGAAAAAATAAAGAATTCTAATGCTTAAAAGCAAAGGGGTAAATCATGCACTGACTTATAAGTACTATGTGGCTCACCTAATGACTGTATAATCGTAAATAATCAAGGATAATAATACAAAACATATGATAACTTACGTGCAACTAGCAACTCCTCTTTTGAGACACTGTGCCCCATTGATGGCAAGAATTTCAGCTTTGTAAGCTCGACCTAAAAGAAATTTCTTATTCAATAGAAATATCAACTTTGGGATCTTTGATACTTTCAAATGAAAACAGTTTAATTTCACATAAATAAACAAATTTTTCATTGTTCATGCAAGGGCTGAGCATATTAGACATCTGTGTAAACCTTAATTATGCGGAACTTGAATGCCAACATCAACACCAATGCAACAACATTTAGACTACCCTTACACAAATGTAGTACAATTCAAAGGCAGAGGCTATGGGTAAAGTAACATAACCGCATTCTGTTTTGTTATTTGTATGCCAAACATACCTATAACGACTGCTTTCATTTCATATCCCAGCACAAATGTTCAGGGAAATATCCAAATACAAAAATTGAGTTATGAAATAGAAAATCATGAACCTCATGTTTCCTAACCATAGTCACTAACAGGTTAGGCTTCTCTAAAATTAGGTGATTACTTTTTCATTGAAATATACAAATTCCTTCATCTTTCAGGCCCTAACTTTTCTTGATCTAAAATCATACCTCTACATACCAACAATACTGCCTTTTCTTAAATTCTAAGTCATACATTAAGACACTAGCCTTGTGAAACCTTTAACACCAATTTGGATACGAGGTTTTACATTACGTTTGAATGGCAAGCCACCTTAGGATGGGTTCTAATATGAAAGTTTCACTCGTATTCGCATGGAAAAATTGTGGTGACTATACTTTTACCCATTTTTCTGATTTTAGAAAGTAATTGCTCATGTGAAAAACAACCCCAGTACAGACCGTACATGAGGCATAAGTCCCAAGGAAGTTAACTTGGTGTGGCTCACCTTTATGTCGGAGAGATATTTTCCACACGTCTCCAGATTCCTGTTTTTCTTCGACCATTCATTTTTAAGTTTCTCGTAGGTTGAGACTGTGCTCTTGACCACAGTATCACGACTCATCCTAACTGCTGCGGTAAAAGTAAACGGCTGTAGTGAACGGGGAGGATGACTCGGCCACCATCAACCACAACAACCCTCCTTTATATGCATTCTCCTTGAAAAATGACATGGCATTTTATGGAATAGTATTGATATAAAATATATAATACAATTATTTACGACTAAAATTTATGTACTTTATCTGTATCAAAGATCATTCCATTAAACTACATATTAGACATTATCACGTACAATTATCCTTCGAGAATATCATTTTCACAATGCCATGACGGATTAAAAACGATAGAAATATTAACATAAAACTGATATATGCATTAACAGATCCTTTTACTGAGTCAACACAACTATATAATGCTGAGTCTATGTCTATTAGCAGGATGGTATGTTTACATCAGGTGGAGCAGCTGACACTGACGCATGATCCAGTCTACCACATCCCAGCTATTACAACCCTTACTTACCGCAGCTTGAGTAAACTTACACTTTCACAATGTTCAAAAAACCATCAGCTAAAGGTATGAATAACTGTGCGCACATGCTCAAAAGGTGATAGGATGTGTTCTTGTCTAGGAATTGAAAAGAAAAGGGCTTATCAGTTTAAGGCAAACTCTCTCTGCAGTCCAAGATAGCTCACGATATTGATGTACTGCTGAAAATGTAGTTTAAGGGGGGCGGGTCTTTCAACTGAAGTATCTGTACGATTATGTATTAGCTTTTTGCACTTGCAATTAATTATGATATGCGTCTTTAACCCTGGAATATATCCTTAGTTTTTACAGAGGTGGTTATATACTTTCCTTATACCAGGGTGGTAATCGATTGGTTCTCCCTGAACCTGCCAATATATTAACTGTAGAGTCGCATAAGTAATCTCATGGAATAGTTGTACTTCATATGAAAAATGCATTAGGGCAGGAAAAACGTGACTGGAACTTTTATTTATTAACACAGCATGTTATTAGATAATTCATTAATGGGGAAGGCTTAAAAAATCTAGGAAAACTTGGGATTAAGTTATGTACATGAAGATCCCATGTAAACCTCATCTTAGTTTCCTTGGTATTCTAAATTTATCTTAAAATTTTAGGAAATTTTATTTGCATGATGACCATTTATGAGAAATGGCTACCTATGTTTTAGGTTCTTTATAGAGTTCAAGTACAGAAATACCTGTGGATGACTGAATTAACTTAAGTATTGAATCATATTAAATATGATGATAGCAGTAGAGTACATCAGGGAAAATTTGAGATAAATTAATGTAGATACTGATAATACACAAGAAAAAATCAAAAGACCCAATGAAAACCTAAACCCCTCATCAGTCAAGGCTTATCATAGTTTAATTTTCTTGTCGAAATATACTGGACACATATGAAATACCTTGCCTACATGGCACTGGATGTCAACAAACACATGACACTGAGTGGTCATGTGCAGCAGGAGACATATAAAATTAGTATATTTCTAGTATAATTTTGGCAACAAGGTAAGGTTAGTTTATATATTTATTTATTCATTATACTTTGTCGCTGTCTCCCGCGTTAGCAAGGTAGTGCAAGGAAACAGACGAAAGAATGGCCTAACCCACCCATATACACATACACGTCCACACATGCACATATACATACCTATACATCTCAACGTATACATAAATATACACACAGACATATACATATATACACATGTACATAATTCATACTGTCTGCCCCTATTCATTCCCGTCGTCACCCCGCCATACATGAAATGAAAACTCCCTCCCCCCTGCATGTGCATGAGGTAGCGCTAGGAAAAGACAACAAAGGCCACATTCGTTCGCATTCATTGTCTAGCTTTTATATATAATGCACTGAAACCACAGCTCCCTTTCCACATTCAGGCCCCACAAAAGTTTCCATGGTTTATCCCAGATGCTTCACATGCCCTGGTTCAATCCATTGACAGCATGTCGAACCCGTTATACCACATCGTTCCAATTCACCCTATTCCTTGCACGCCTTTCACCCTCCTTCATGTTCAGGCCCCGATCACTCAAAATCTTTTTCACTCCATCTTTCCA
>JAUTXX010309470.1:0-13800 GCA_032273605.1 Panulirus laevicauda | reverse complement strand
ACCACCTCACACCACATACTGTCCTCAAACATTTCATTTCCAACACATCTATGCTCCTCCATAAACCCTATCTATAGCCTATGCCTCACAACCATATAATATTGTTGGAACTACTATTCCTTCAAACAAACCTATTTTCACTCTCCAAGATAACATTCTCTATTTCCATACATTCTTCATCGTTCCCAGAACCTTCTCCCCCTCCCTATGACTCACTCCCACTTCGATGGTTACATTCGCTGCTAAGTCCACTTCACTTCCTCCAATTTCATTCCAATCAAACTCAAATCCCAACTAACTTGTCCCTTAACCCTGCAGAACCTGATAACCTTGCTCTTATTCACATTTACTCTTGACTTTCTCCTTTCACACACTCTTCTAAACTCAGTCACCAACTTCTGCAGTTTCTCACTCGAATCAGCCATCGGTGCAGTATCATAAGCGAACAACAACTGACACTTCCCAGGCCCTATCATTTCCATAACAGACTGCATACTTGCCCCTCTCTCCAAAACCTTTGCATTTACCTCCCTAACCACCCAATCCATAAACAAATTAAACAACCATGGTGACATCACACACCCCTGCAGCAGACCAACCTTCACAGGGAACCAAACACTCTCCTCTCTTCCTACTTGTATACATGCCTTACACCTTGATAAAAACCTCTCACTGCTTCTAGCACCTTACCTCCCACACCACATACTCTTAAGACCTATACAAGGTCAAATATCAAAGCAAAAAAATATTAAAAATTAGTGGGCATGTTACCTTTTTTCCCCTTATATTTAACTTATGGCAGGACATTTAGCAAAGCATAAACATTGTTCAAAGATGACACAATCAAAGAATCCTGTTTTCTCCAGAAAACTAAATACTAACCCCATAACTTACAAGTTTTGAAGGTGACGTAAAACTACTTCCTCCCCTATTAATTCATAACTGATATGAAGATCTCCTCCAATGACTAATTTTGGAAACTGATACGTAATACATCAAGGACTGACCATTATGATTCATTCTCCTTTACTTGAACAGTGAAATTCCAGAACTCATTTCCCTCTTACATCTCTCCCTCTTCTTATAACCCATCTGCATTTATGTCACATTCCTACGGGATCCTGATTACTTTCTTCATTCCTTTTCTCTTACTCCTCTTTCTTTTCTGTTGCAATGGCTATGAATAGCCCATTCTACCTGTGCCATGTCAATCAGAAAAAAAGGGAGCACATGCATACTCCTCAAAGCCCTTATCATTCCTGAATTTGCCTGAATATCTGGTACTTCATTTTCTATACTCCCCAACAACTGGGGCTCACACAAGTTGATCTTGTTTGGAAATTCAGTTTTGAAATATGAATGAAAAAGGAAAATCCTAAAGACTAAAGCTGCAAAATTCTGTTGAATCAAATCTATTAGAGTAAAATATCTACCATTCAAGCTAACATGCTGAGGTGACCCTATCATATTTCAAAATGTACAGGGACTGTCTTGACATCCACAAAAATAAAAACTGATTACAAACAGATAAATCACAGCCCCAGCATGATATGCTGGCTTCTACAAGATCATACAAAAATCCCTCTTACTGACTGACAATTGCAGCCCCCTAAACATAGGATGGAGACATCGATTAAGAGATATAGCTTCAGCACTACTAGAATCAAAGTACTGCCTATCTGAGACAATGATGCAATACCAAACACGAAGGCAAAGGATATACTGCAGTTACTGATCAACGAAACTTGTTAATCCTTGTCTGCAATTTAAAAACTAAACCAGCCAAGCTGAAGTTGAGCAAGCAAAGTTTGTTATGGCATTAACAAGAACACAGTCCTCTCTGTCACGAGACCCAGATCATGAGACAAGCCATATGCTATTTTCATGTGACACAGTTGTTGTTCTGGAGGCTTCTCTGAACCACTCACACTAGATATACTATCAACTTCAAAGAAGACATGGGATATAGAGTAATTAGGGCTGAATCAGAGTAAACAATTCTTCAGCATATCAATTCTGTCCGTTAAACAAAGCAATGCCCTATCACTCAATCAGATGCAACATTTGGACAAGACTTTTAAGAATGGCCAGCATTCATGTAACAAAGTCAATGACCCAATTTGGTATACAATGATGACCTGGCTGCTTCAGCTGATCTTGAGACCACATACGGTTGGTCTACATTAGGCAAGTGATGGGGAGCGCCGATAATTGTTAAGGGTGGCTGGACTTTTATGGTCTTGGCCTTGCTGCTTCAACTGAACAAAACTACCAAGCATGTGTTCCTCAAGCTTTAAGTATAGAAAATATTTAATAATGCACATAGTCATAATTTGCTAGATAAATAACAGAGGTATAATCTAAGCATCTTGTTCTTTATAATTAGCTTGTTTTGCTTTCATTTACACTATTGAAAAATTAGAGGCTGGTGAACTGCATTCTGTGGTCATTGATATATCTAAAATGTCTGACATGTGTCATATAAAGCCTGGATTACCAGCCCCCTTACAATTCTATTCATCTATATAGCACTCTATCTATATATTACCATGACTCCATTCCCAATATAAAGAGATGAATCACATCTCTGACAGTCCTTATACACATCAACATTTTTCCAAAATCATTCAAATATACCACCATGAATGAGGTAGACCATCAATGTGGCTCCAAGTCTTTCATTGATTCTAAAATTTCCCTAATCAATCTCCAAAGTGTTTTTCTAACATCTCACTAACAATCACCTAACACTCCTCAAAAATTTTGGCACTTCTCCACTAAATCCAGTCTTCTTGCAAAAACTCAGTTTCACATTCATGTACTTCAGTACATTCTCCAACACTCTGCTTCACTCTACCAGTTCTCTAACACTAATACTTCATCAACACATCTTTCAGTAAGCTGATACACTGCTCCAGTTATGTAGTGGTTTTCAAGTCTCCTCAATTACTCCATTACATCAGTACTTTGCCAAAATATTTGAGGCATATCTCTAGCACTCTTCCAATAATTCAGCACTTCTCCACAACATCAGTTCAGCATTCTATGATGGTGTTCCAAATCTGGCACAACATGCTTCAAAGTCTACACTCATTAATATCACCACATGTAAAAGGTTTTAAAACATCTCTACCATTCCTTAGTAACCTCAGCTCACCCCCAGCAATCCTAAAACACACATCCAACTCTAGCAATGAAGTACTTTTCTTACTGTCTTTTCATACATATCCAGTGCTACATTTCACTGATATATCTCCAATTCTTCAGCCTATCAAAATGTCACTCTGACAGAGGAGTCACATAGGATTCTTTTGCTTTCTCTTATACTTTTGTAATTTTGTTGGTGACTAATTCTTCTGGATGCTTAACAAAGAAAAAAAAAACAGACTACAGTGGAAATATATCTGCTATTTCGTTTGACAGATATGATGAATTGTCAAGTCTCACAATATTGGCTGTCTAAAAAAAATCAATTTTATTGGTACTTACTCTTCAGTATTAGATGAACAATATTTGCAAAAAAAATTCTAATGCTCTTAAACATTCTTCATTAATTTCATCAACCACTGACAAACGCTCCAAATTCATGAAATATCTCTTCTTATTTCTTACTGAGACAGGTATGAACAGAACTGATTCAAGAGAATACAAGAAATTTACTGTTATGCACATCAGTCTTCTACATAATCAAATAATTCTCACAGATAAAAGTAAATAGAAGATAAGATGAAAATATCTTGAATGATTCAGTGAAAATTATCAAAAGCTACTTATAAAAGCTTACACAAAAAATTATGAGGGAGAGGGTCAGGGAAAAGGGTTAAGTGACAGGCAATCTCTAGAGCACTGCCAGAAACAATTTATGTCTAGCACACGGAACTTTAACAAAGTTATCTTATTCATACTCTTATAAAGAGCAGTATTGAATTAATATACAATACTAATGAGAAAATTTCTCTATTAATGTTTAAGCATCATTTAATAAAAGAAAATTTCTATGTTGATTTTTAAGCATTGTCTAATAACTTCTATAAGCCCATTCCATGGCAACTGTAATAGTTCTTTAATGAATAATCGTATCTTTACCTTACCATTCATCAATATTTTTAATGCAACTAATTTCATCAAACTGACTATATCATGACCACCTTTACTATGAAAAATAAAAGCAATCTAAAGTGAAAGGACACCAATCTGCTAGTAAATAAAAGCTTCCTTCTAGAAATTCACCTTATCAGTGACTGCAGTTATCACATTCAATGAAAAATATCAACATTAAAGATAAAATAGCAAAGCCTTAAAGCTGTATTCAGAGTGAAATTAAATGAATGGCAATAAGCAAAACATTTTCCTTTCCATATTTATGAAAATTAACCTAAAACTGTTTGACAGATTTCTTTAATAAAGCATAAGTATGACAAAATGCATTCTAGTCATAAAAAAGCTATTACTGGAAGTTGAAAAGCATCATGTTAGCAGCTGCTGGATAGCTTAAAAACAACATTCTACTTCTGAATGACTTTTGGGGTGATGAGCACAAACAAACACCAATAACATGGCAAATGGGAGTTAGACTTACACACATCACTACTAGAGGCTTCGGGGGCTGCGGAATAGATAAAATAAACATATTTTCAACGTCATCCAATTAGTCAAAGGGTATATCTTGATTCAAATGGCGATCCTACAATAACCTACTACTCAAATGTCTCAGCAAAAACCTACACAAAGGCAATGTGCCAATAGTCACTGAACAGTGTTTACATAAACGGGCTGACAAACATGTGTACAGGTTGTCAATCCAAAGAATCTAGATTAATTCCATAGATCATGCCTGCCTGTTTTCTGAGCCTAAACTGTATATTCTTCATTGCCATCATTATGACATCAAGGGGCAAATGAAGATGATCAAGATGGGGATGGCATCAGAATATTAGCTACATAAAGGTTCTGAAAAATAAGTGTCACACCTGCTTTGCAGAGTAAAATTTTTAAGACTGGGGCATTGATGAAAACATTAATGCTACCACATAAGATGGATCCTATATCACACCTCTGCTAAAACAGGAGTGACTAAAAAATGCTTCCTATTTCATATCCCATCTAAATTGTGAAAAAACTTGCTTTGGTATATGTAATAGTGTAAATGTTTTTCCACTAAGAAAACAACAAAAAAATATACTTTCCCACTCCTAAACATTACAGACAAAACCTGTTTTCAGCCCTTGAAATAAAACACAGTTATGGTATCTAAATGCACAAAAGGCCATTCAGCATAATCAGTTCTAAATGCATGTTTCACATAGGAAAATGGATGAACTATAACTTGGAAGTTTATGTACATAAGAGGTATATCTGTGATTATTGATAATTTTGATTATGGTAAAGTTCCAGTTTAAGGGCACTAAAGATTATAAAAAATAGGAATTGAAATGAAAGCATATCAACAGACTAATCATAGGAAATTTGGACTCAAAGCAACATGTGGGGTACTGTTTTTCCTACAAAAAGTGATAGATGGGTAATGATGATCATGTAAAATGTCAGATAAAAGTCAATGAAACAGCAGTACTTATCAGTAAAATCTATGAAAATTTTACTGAATTTCACCTAGGGGCAGAAAATTACCTTAAAATACAGTATTATGGTCAAAACCTACCGAAGACATTGTCATCTTCCATCTGCCGTAATGGTTACATGTGGTCAGACTAGGTAAACATATTTAGCAAACATCCAAATCACTGAATGCAAGCATGATAACACACCTTCTTCATATACATCAAATATAGTTTGCTACCATTAAGGAACATAGGTGAGGTTTTCATAAGTTCTGTTTATTTCTAGATGTTTCCCTTGCTTTTACCCAACATTTTCCGAGATTATCACAGCCTCAAGTGTTGTCCATTACCTTTAGACAAAAATCAGAGCTGCAAATCACGTTACACCAGTTTAAATCACTTAAAAGGAGTTCTCTTCCAAATCCTTCAATTGTTTCTGTTGTGCCCATACCCAGACCCTTACCTTAGTTTTAATAATAATGAGAACTGTAGCAATAGGGAGTAACACACTTACACCCAAGGATTTAAAGATGTAACCTTACTGTTCATTTTTTCCTCCCAATACTAACATACATGAACCTATCCAAGATCTCACAGAGATGCATCTGCATGACAAGCAACAAAACTGTGTTTATTGATAATCAGATGGACAGAAAACAAGAAATAAATGAGGGACAAATATGAAAACCCTTATATATCCCCATTTACAAGGAAATGAATTCAATAACAGGATACAAAAGAAGCCAATTCTAGTACAGGGTAAAAACATGTATGGGCTGACTGAAATCAGTGAAGATGTTGTGTGCAGAGGTATCAACAACCTAAAGAGGAACTTCAGCAAGCAGATGTAACAGTTTCAGTACAAGAGCAACACAGGACTAATTTAGAAATTGTGTCTGTGTCTGTGTGAAGCATCAACCACACTCACATAAGGAGAGAGATGGTGCAGTTTACTCTGCATAACTGCTAAACATGACTGCTATGAATCAGCCACATAAACTGAAAGTGGTATATACGAA
The DNA here is from genome assembly GCA_032273605.1 of Panulirus laevicauda. Lineage (NCBI taxonomy): Eukaryota > Metazoa > Arthropoda > Malacostraca > Decapoda > Palinuridae > Panulirus > Panulirus laevicauda. The sequence goes on along the minus strand of JAUTXX010309470.1, from coordinate 7,223 downwards.
AAGAAGACTATGAATCCAAAGAGTAAAATTCTTATATATATATATATTCAACAAAATCAATGAAACAAGAGAGAGAATCAGTAATACAACATACTTTAACAAAACACATACCACACACATGTGCTACTTAGAAACACATTAAAAGATGCCAAAGCTCCCTTGTTTGTCTACTGCTGCTTTCAAAGGACTCAGATTCTTCACTTCACTTAGGATACAAAGACTGCTAAACATCAAACGTGTGAGTAATATATATAAATATTCACTTCTTTGCAATGAGATTCAGATTCTATATGTATCATATGGAAAAATTTAAAACAAATAACCAGATAGCCCAAATACTAATGCTGAAAGTGTAACCAACACCAAGACAGCAAGTTCGGGCTGCTGTGAACAAAGCAGAAAACACAATTAACATTTTTGCAAACAAAGAGCAATATGCATTCTCTAAAAAATATATTCTGGCAAACTCTGGATGCATAGGATTCAAAAATTTCATGATTTAGAGTGAGTACCAACCTTCCCTACACATTATCCAACAACATCCCAAATCTTGACTACAGCAAGGGTCCCTCCCCATGCTGCCACAAAACATTATCCATCATAAATATTTACACATCTAAAACAAACTCATTGTAATCATGATGTAGGTATAAGATTTAGCAGCGAGTATATAAAATATCGCAGGGCAATCATTTGTAAACTGATTCATTCGAAAAACAAAAAGCAAAACACAAAAAACAGCCTCAAATATCCAAAATTACTGTATGTGTAAACATATACACACAAGAGGTAGTATACATCTCACAAAAGACACTCAGCATGGTATAAGATTTACTGCTATATTTGGTGTGTGCAATATTACAAAGTAATCATTTACATACAAATTCATCAAAAAGAGAAAAATGCAAGACCAAAAAAAGCATCACAAATGAATAATTATCAAAAGGTTACATATAGCTGATGATTGGCTGTATGTGTCTCATTTTTTTATGTAATCATTTAATTACAGGCCTTAATAACAATATTTTAATCTCAGATTTATATTCACCATGAAAAATAGTCCTTTAAACTGAGGTTTTTGAGGATATCTATTACCCTTCAAAAAATACCAAACATAGCTTAGTAGAGTTTTTAGCCCAAAACCCTTTTTCATTCAAAATTGTAATATAACATAATAAAAAGCTTCTATTCTTGAAATAATTATGTAAAATATCTCATTAGTCTTCCCAAGTTGACAGATACCCAATTAATATGAGGCAAATAATGAAAAATCCTTTTAAAATGCAATCCCTTAATCACAGGCCTTCATGACCCCCCTAAACAATATTTCAACCTCAGATTCATATTCAAAATGAAAAATAGTCCTTTTACTGAGGTTATCATCGAAATCTATTGCCTAAAAAAAGATAACAAAAATAATAGGTAATAAATAGTTCAGTGGATTTTTTAGCCCCAAAAAACTTTTCCTTGGAAAATTGCAATATAACATAACAAAACACTTCTATACTAGAAACCATCACAGAAAATATCTCAGAATGCCTCCCCTAACAGACAGATGCCCAGTGAATACAAAGCGAATAATTACAATCTTTTTAAAACGTAATCACATACGTACAATAACCTCCAAACACAATCACAACCCCATATTTGTACTCAGCATGAAAACTACTCCATATACTGGGTTTTTCAAGCAAATCTATCACCTTCCCAAAAATACCAAAAATTGCAGGTAAATATTTCAAGGGATTTTTAAGACCAAAAACAATTTTCCTTTTAAAATTGTACTATAACATCATGAAATGCTTCTATACTTGAAATAATCTCGGAAAATATCTCATAATACTTCCCTAAGTCAAATATACCCGATAAATACGAAGCAAATAATAACACAATCTTTTTAAAATGTAATTACTGCATCACAGGTCTTTAATAATCCTAAACAATATTTCAACCCCAGATTCATATTCAACATGAAAAATAGTCCTTATACCTAGGTTTATAAGGAAATCTATCACCCTTCAAAAAACATCAAGAACTGCAGGTAATAGTTCAAGGGATTTTTTAGCCAAAAAAGTTTTTCTTTGAAAATTATAATATAACATAATGAAACGCTTCTATACTTGAAATAATCATGGAAAATATCTCATACTGCTTCCCCTAACTGACAGATCCCCAATAAATACAAAGCAAATAACTACACAATCTTCGTAAAATGTAATCAAATTATTACAGATCTTAAAGACTCCCGAACATAATTTCAACCCCAGATTCTCAATCAACAAGAAAATATAGTCCTTATGCTCAGGTTTTCAAGCAAATCTATCACCCTTCAAAAAATACCAAAAACTGAAGGTAACAAATAGTTTAGGGGATTCTTTAAACCAAAAAACTATTTCTTTTAAAACTGTAATATAAGAAAATGAAACATTTTACTTTATGTATGCCAAGTGTGTCTTATGTATCATAATGCATAAATAAATATATAATGATAAAACTTGATGTTTTTGAAGTGTATACAAATCAGCACCACAGGACTGTTTATCAGCTCTCTAAACCCAAAAATTCAATTTTACTCAAGCCCTTAAAAGCTTGCATAAATATGAAATATGTATTGATAATATTCAATATTCTTGACAAATGCTCATGAGCGGACAATGTGGGCTACTTAGTGTCCCTTTAGATTAAGCTATCTAATTTGTTTCATAACCTTATCTTCATTTATCTTCTTTCTATCCCTTTAATCAAATGTTTATAAGAAATCTTAAAGCAAAATATGGAAACCTTATGGTTCTGTTTTGATAAAAAATATAAGAATGGACTAATTATCATTTTCATTTTTGAAATTCATACTCCTCTGGAATGCAGCTTGAAATGAATTCTGCAGCCAGAGGGTTAAAAACATGACATAGGAAGATAATGTGTTTTGTTAGAAAAAGTCAATCTGCAACCCAGGAATCATCTAGCATCAAGATAATTCCATACCTCCTACTTAAAGCTGCAAAATATAAATATAAAAAATAACATATGAATGTAAAACACCAAGTATTATTACATGAAAATTAATTCTTTCATCTATATCAAAGACAACAGCTAAACAGGACACCAATGTAACTACCCTTTTCCTCTTCATCAGAATAAAAGCCAACTACACTAATTCTATAAGTTCCTAATCAAGCAATAATACTAAGATCAAAAGACAAAAGCTGTAACAAAAAAATTTCCATGGAAAAAGTTATTATGCACACTTACTGCAGTGTACAAAATCAAAATACAAAATATACAAAGTGGTGTCTACCAGACCACTTTGTATCACCACATCTAAGACATTTAAATCCAACATCTGGCATATTCATTTCTAAGCTTAGCTAACCTGCTGCTGCAGCTGCTGCTGCTGCTGCTGATGCAGCTGCTGCTGCTGCAGCTGCTGCTGCTGCTGCTGCTTGTTGCTCTAGTTGTTGCTTCTGCTGTTCCAATCCCTGAATCTGGCCAGTTGCATGCTGCACAAAGGCATTATGCTGCTGTTTATAACCCTGAGATGGAAAATCCTTATTTCATTCTGCTGTTCTATAAAAAAATAAAAAGCTTCCTAATGCCAAAGAAACAAATCTATTCCTTTTATAAGCTTTCTAATTACAAATTGGCTATTTTCACATCTTCTTTCTTTCAGCATTGCAACAGCTTTCAGTTAATTCTTCAAAATGCTTTTGGTTATTTCCTTCATCACAAACCTTTCCATATCATATGCATTATTATAGCAATAAGAATATCAAGCCATTTCCCGTTAATTTGCAATAATTTTTTTTCTGGTTCTTTTTCTAACATAATAATCCCACCTTACATCAATACCTCAAACATGAACAATATTCACATATCCCTGTTGAATTCCAATGCACATTTTAACCCAATCATTAACCCTATCATTCAATCCTCTGGCAAATCTAATTCAGACTCCAACTGCTCAAAATCCTTTTAATTTTCATTAAAATACTGACTCTCAGATAAGGGATGAAGGACAAAGGAAAACCTGCAGAGATAGGTTAAAAACTGGACAACTGCAAGAATAGTAATAAAGAAGTGTTATACAAGGATTTTTGATGATACACTGAGAAGCTGTGAAGTGCTGTAGTTTCTTTTGAAAAGGGCTCGGGACCCATGAAAACCAACTGTGTACATTATATGGCATTTTCTGAAAGAAGTGTGCCCACAACCAAATACAATAAGAACCAATGATCCATACGGCTTGGTGGAATGTGAAAGAAATAATGGAAGAACAGTATGGAAAAAAGTAACAGATATAGTAATGAGGGGTAAATTAGCTAGGTGTGTGAAGTAAGGTAGAGGAAGTGATAATTCTAATTAAAACACTTATTGTTTTACAACAAAGTAGCTGCTATGCAAAAGAAGGTGTGAGGCATTTGATGGAAAGTGTAGGCTTTTAGAAAGTGAGTTTTAAGGTGTTAATCACAAATTTGGTGAGAGGCTTTTGATGAAAAGTTTGAATTTTTAGAAAGTGAATTTTACGGTGTTAATCACAAAATTTGGGTGATTCAAATAATCAGACAGCAGGTCACATGCAAACCATACAATGGCACAGAGGATATGCTGAACGATGTGCTTTGGAAAGGATATTTGAATCAGCAGATCCAGGAAAAATGCTTACGTCTATTGATGATATGAAGAGGGAGTAGAGGGGAGTGGTAAAGGGAGTGATGGGGAAATCCCAAGTAACTCAAGAAAATGATAAAGGTGGAAATGTCTTTGAAATGTGTGCAACAGTGAGCTGAACTGCTGCATACATGTTCTCTCCTTACAAGTCAGTATTTATCTATCTATCTATCTATCCATCTATCTATCTAAATCTCTAACACCTGTTCCCACCTGGAACTCCCTCAGGGGGGTGGCAACAACAATAGAGTCTATAACTAGTAAACTCCAATAGCGCTTCTTAGCCTTTAGTGCCTCACCCTTAATAGGTCACTGGCAGAGGGCAACTCTACTGCAGTATTTGCAAACACTCCTACTTAATGTACCTATGGACTATTACTCAATGCTCCTGCCTAATGTTGCTACCTACTACTTCTTTCAAATGTTTCTACCAAATGCTCCGGCCTAAATGTTCCTAACTACTGCTTCTATCTATTGCTCCTATCATTTTGCCAAAAGGCAGGGCTAGCGCATAGTGCTCATTGCAGGAAAATCTAGAGTTAAGAAGAATGAGCTATGTGAGTTGTGTTTCAAATGTTCTGTATAACAAGAAGAGATTGTACAATTGTGGACAGAATGCCAATGGGTGAGGCAGAAAGAAAAGACATCTACCTGGGTCAGAGGAGTGCAACTTGGCAACCACTACAGCACTGGCTCACGACACAGCTATCATTAGCCTTCTAATACCCAAGCAGGTAGTATGGTAATATACCTCCCTGGTCATTGGCTGCCTACCAACTAGTATCTACCTACAAGGAAGAACATAAATACATATGATAATGCAAAAGAGCAAAAAATAATAAAGTAGAAAACTTTCTGAAACCCAGACCACTCTATGTGGTCTTCCCAATCCATAGTCATGTTATCAAGTCAAAACATTTTAACAAACCTCAAAAGTAGCATCAATGTGCTGGTTGATAGTTGCCACAACCTGAGGAAACTCATCTATTAGACCTTTCTCAAAGGTTGCCCAAGATTCAATTGGATTCTTCAGCTGCAATAACACCACATCTTCCAAATTGATTTTAGACTCCCACAGTGACAGCAACTACAAAGATAAAGATACGGTTGGTTAAAAAACTAATACTACAAACTAGTAATTTCATTTTAAAAAAAAATTCAAAAGTCTAAGAACTTTGTGAATACAAGCCTAATCCACTTACAGTAAATCTGGATAAAAATATCATCTGAAGTACATTAATACCTTAACATACTGAAATACAGGTTAACAAGGTCTTCATAATGATGAACAGGATGTGGAAAAATGTGGAAAAAAAAAGAACATCAGATCCACTAAGAATTCAATAATTCCAGAAACATTACAGCTGTAAAGAACTACGTATCTATAGATCAACTTCTTTCATATTTATGTAAGCAATCATCTATCTAATGTTTCAGAAACATTACAGTTGTAAAGAACTAGGTATCTATAGATCAACTTCTTTCATATTTATGTAAGCAATCATCTATCTAAAATCCATGAGGGGGCATTCTTTACTAATGGAGCCCAACCTTTTGAACTTTTCCAATCGTGATAAAAGTTCAGAAGAATTACATGACACTAAGGAATTCTAATTATTGACAAACATTTTACAACCATAACAAACATTACCTTATCCAGCTTAGACTTTTGATCCTCAGAGGCAACAGTCATAGCATTGCAAAACATGGGAGCCAGAACCTTCTGTAGTGCCTCTTTCAAGTCATCAGCATTTTTTCTCACACTAGAAGAAAAAAATGATGAAAAGAAATCTTCAAAATTATCTATCAAAACATCATCTTCTCATTTAAACTGGGTGGATCAACCACATACAGCCTTGCAGCTTATTCAGATGCATCAACTTATATCCTTTAAAAAGGCAAAAAAATTTCTTCATTACTATGACAGCACTTCCTATCTACCTCTAAATCCATTTCAACTTACAGGAGGTGCATCAAACACACATATAGACCCCAGTAGGAGGAAATTAATTTTACAAAACTTGATATCCAAACCTCAACCCCATACAATACATATATAATACAATTATTCATTTTCCATATAAAGATAAGTTTTCTAATATAATCTACATTTCCATTCACGCTTCCAACCACAAAAAGTTTTCCAGTACACCAGTCACTAATCATTACCCTATCATCCTGATTTGAAAAGCTTTGAACCTACAATCATCCTGATTTGAAATGCTTTGAACCTACAATCATTCAGTTATTGAATCTATCCCATCTCTTTTATGATCAACCTTTCCTTCAGGCACTTCTTATTTTCTTTGCTCTAATTGCACAAGCAAGGCTATACCACTGAGAGTACACGCTCGTCAAAAACTTCTCTCCATAGACAACCATCATGTCTCTCTTATCTGAGGTAGCACAGCCTTGGAGCTGCAGGAGCTCCTGGAAAAGGGGTCCTGGGGCAATCAAAAACATATTTATTATCTACATTTATATATCTATTATACTTTGTCGCTGTCTCCTGTGTTAGCGAGGTAGCGCAAGGAAACAGACGAAAGAATGGCCCAACC
>JAUTXX010309140.1:0-13801 GCA_032273605.1 Panulirus laevicauda | reverse complement strand
TTTAATCTGTTTCCTTGCACTCTCTCGATAACGCAGGAGTCAGAAAACAAGTATAATGAAAAAAAAATATGTGTATATATATATATATATATATATATATATATATATGTATATAGAAAGTATACAAAAGTAAGATACTGAGAAAAGATTGTGAAGAATTAGCACAAAACTAAATAATGTAATACAAGATTTAAGCTATTTTCTAAAATATAGAAACATACATGGATGCAAGTATGGCAGAATTATACAATCAAATACAAGATTCAATTGTGCATTTATACTGTACCACTGTATTATTGCATTACTTTTCATAGTTTGTAGCATGCACAGGGTAAAATGCTATGTGATATAAGTACAAAGGAGGGGAAGAAATCAATGACATTAACAGTCTTTTTCTGAAGTGCAAATATTATACACAAACATAAATGCAACAATATGTCACTACTCTATATAAAATACATTTTGCAATGGAATCAATTAGCAGTAAGAGATTTCTTGTTACTATCATGCAAACCTGTGTAAATACTAGCACAGTAAAACCATTCCCCCTTTCAGAACTGCTATAAAGGTCTTTCTACTTTGGCAGACTATGTTTTCGTTATCTAAATTATCCAAGGCATGTGCGAGATGAATATCATATCCATATCTTGTCAGTATCAAAACTCATTCCTTGACAACACGATCGTCAAATGCAATCACCAATAGTATTTCAATCTTAGTACACCAGGACCTCAATACTCAACTGATTGCTCCATTATATTCATATAAATTATCAGTTCCAAGAAGCAATGAGTCATAATACAGGTATGGGCTTCAGCTTATCCACAAGCTGCCTAGTTGGATGGAAAGTTAAAAGGTCCATGAGAGAGAGAGAGAGAGAGAGAGAGAGAGAGAGCGAGAGAGAGAGAGAGAGAGAGAGAGAGAGAACTGTGAAATATAGTTACAGAACAAGTCCACACTTTTGGAAATATATTTTCCAACAGTGGTAGAATAGGTAATGATACTGTATAAATATGAGGTGATTGCAGAAAATTTTTTTAAGTTTCAAAGAAGCTTCTTTAATGAAAGAACAATGACAAAACTAAAGCCACTAATTAAAGTAAAGCCTACAACAATATTTTTGTCCACTCAAATAAATGATACTAAAAGAAGTATCTGTAATGCAAGAAAAGCTAGTAAAGCAAAAGCAGAGATGGATCTTTTTCTGGACAGAAGGCAGATTGGATATGGAATGCAATGCAGATTAAAAGAAGATACAGCATCATAAATGCAGCAGATGATTAACAAACAAGACTGAGTAGTTAAGAGGTCTGGACATAAGGAGAGAATAAGAGAAAAGTGTCTCAATATAAGATATATGGGAACAAAAACAGGATACAATCAAAGCTAAAAACACTGATGTATACAAATCTTGTCAGTATGGAGGAGTATGGCCAAGCTGTGATATCCTAGAGGCTCTGGAAGCTATATTCTAATGTATAGTTTTAAAGGCACAACAGGTATAAATAGATGTAACAAATTCATAGAAGGCAATTTAATGTTTCTTCCAACTTTCCCCGATTTCCGTTGTTTGTGAAAAATAAATTAATATTTGTCCGTACATTTCATGATGAAGAAAAAATATTTCAAACAGAACATCAGCCTAAGACTGATGCAGACCTGCAAATCATGGTTACATACTTCTTACTGCATATATAGATATTTGTTGTCAACACTATTCCTGAGGCTACTTTATAGAGTACTAAAGCATCTTGTGAACCAAAACAGGCATTTTTTTCCAAGGAATCTCCTATAGTATCCAATGTGAATAAAAAAAAGTATTTATGTTAACATCATTTCAAAATTAACCACTTTCAGGATTTTGTAAGAGATCTGGTATCTGAGATGTCCATAAAGCTATTTTTCACATATAAAGTATACAAAAGAAAACCTTCTTAGACACAATAGAGGGAATTTTTACTGGAGGTGAAGATAGCCACTTTCAAAGAATGCCCAAAGTCTACCAGATGAGGCTGCCTTCAACGTTCATAAAATAAGAAATCATGCGAGACCTTGATGATGCAATTGCTAACCTAAGCCCCACTCCCTTTTTCTCGTTCATTTATCATCCACTTGCCTAATTAACCTGCCTTCAAATGCCACATAACTCATACACAATTACTAATTAAGTGAGATGAAAGGAAGCAAAACTAATTACGTGGGATGAAAAGGAGGTAAGCCCCTCACGATACGACACTTACTAAAACAAGGTTCATTTTCAAGCTTCACAATACGCAAGTGCTGAGTATCTAAAGTGTTTATTTTCTGACCTTATTGCTCACACTCTGGCTGCATTCTTCTTTCTTACTGTGGCTTTTGCCACATGAGGAAATCCATAAATGATCTTGATACAAACCTTAATACTTGTAACTTCAACTTTTTTGCTGCTTTTTGCCCTTAGGTATAGTACAGCATGACCTTTTGGTGTAAAGCTAGTGATGTGAGTGATGCCACCCCAAAAAGGACAAGAAAGCAAAGTGTTGAGGCAAAACATGGATTTGCTAGATTGCCTTGCAACTGGTCAAAGTGCAGCAGCTGTTGTGAAGCATTTCCATGCTGAGTCAACTATATGAACAATAAAGAAGAATGTAAACATCTTGATTTTTCTGAAGTATAACAAGCTTATTTCTAACCATGAAGTGCTCATTACAAGGATTAAGGCATGTCTCTTGAGGTCACTCCTCCTAACCTTCCATTTCCTACAGGCCTTGTACCAAGCCAAGAACAGTTTTGGCAACAATTAGGTCTTTCAGGAACATAACCCTCATAGTTGGTTAAGGGCAGCTGTAATTATTAAGTTTCATGGTTCAAGATGGAAGCTATATGGAGATCCAGCATTATGCCAACAATATATAAAACAGGTTGGTCTTTAAAATTCAACACGCATCATGAAATAACTTAATTGTGTGAAATTATGAATATAAGCTAAAGAATTTTGAATTCACCCTTTTAACTACTATAATGGTGACCAGTATATAATTACAAAATACCTTTCTTTTCACTGAAGCTGATCCACGTATGGTCTGTACCCTACATGTCTGCAACAAGGTACTATATAAGTTAACTTAATCATCATTCATGCAATGCTTAAATATTCAGTGTCTCCACTGATCAGTGTTTGTTATGACATCAAATGTAAAGTATAACAATGCCACACCATTGCAAGATACCCAATTAAATGATATCATTGTATCACTGGAATGTGGTACAGCGGAACTGATCAAGTTCTCTCATGATGTGTAATTGTGAACAAAATGAACAAGATGCTGTAACTATCACTGAATAGAAAAATCTTTAAACCATGGTATACCCCACAACTTTGTATATAAAGTCCTATTCTATACATTAAGATTCTGATTGTCATCCAAAAATAGTCTGAGAATCCAAATCTGTCCGTACCATTTCTAGCAATTAAAAGACAGAGCAAGCCAAAAACTGCACAAGGTACAATTCCGAATTTTGAAAAACTGAGTACAGTGCGCATCTCAGATACTGCATGAGATTCACAATCCCTATCTTTCTTTAGACATCAGTGAGGTTTACTATACCAACTGCCTTCAACACAGCCATAAATCATATGAAACTGACCTTTTACTCAAATGGATTTAGCTATGTTCAGCACAGATAGTGGCTAATGGCAACAAATTATGAGCAAAACAACAATAGTAAGAAGAGAGGGCAGCAGAACTCACTCTATTAAGCTGTAAGTACATTTTTTGGAGGAATCTTAATGAACAAAACAAAAACTGCTTCTTTGGACTAAGCATTCTCCATATTAACACTGATTCAAACCACAAAAGCTTTAGAACTGATCAACAAAAATGTTTTGGATACTCTCAAAAACCAAGGGACAAAATGGCTCATCCCTAAAGAGATGAATGTCACCTATAACCCTACTCAATCTCCATCAATGAGACAATGGCTGAATCCATCAAGGGAACTTAACCTTAAAGAAAAGACTGTATATGTTCTAATCATCACCTATATCTTTACCTATTTCATCCTCACCAAAAAAGCACATAAAAATTTTAAAGCCCTCCAATAAACAGAATATTAAGATTACTCACCGATTTGTAAATCAGTTCAAACAATATATGCAATAAGAAATGATCAGTACACGCTAAATCATAAAAGACTTTTAGATTCTTACTGAAACAGTTCAACGGCTGTCTCAGATTGTTATTCTGTGCGTGGAAATGAATCCTTAATGATTTAAACAGATAAGGAACCAACAGACGAGTTTATAATTTGGAGCTGTTCCTCAAAGAATCTAGCTAATTTCAAAAGTCAGCTTGTTGATAAGTTAAATTTGGTCAATTTTCAGACTATCATGATAAAACAAAGCCTGTGTTGCTCTTTACTTCAAAAGACAAAGAAAATAAGGTAAAGGTACAATATATGCATTTTTTGTAAAGTGATCAAACTCTTTTCAAAAACTTAAGTTATTTAATCATAAACAAAACTCAATTTTACCACAATCATAATGTGGGTCAAGAAAAGACAAGCCAGGGAGAGGGGAAAATTAAACATGGCTACTGTTTTACATGGGTCTTATCTGCATATTTCTCTTCTAATTTTCTTGACAAAAAGGCAGTCCCATTCCATAAAGTTTGGGCATCTTCTAAAAAAGATTACTTATCATACAAGGAAAATATATATACTTATACTGGAAATATGTTTCTCACAGCTTTCACTTTATCACAATAGCATGCATATATGCTTCTTCCAAAATGAAGCATGAAAGCCAAGCAATTACAACGAGCAAACAGCTTATAAAAGGAGTTGTTCAAGTTTCTTTTCATTAACAAGGATGTGAAAGGCCATATAATTCTTGCCAAGAGCATAAGTAAAGAAACACATCAGAATAAAAATGAAAGTATTCTAGTACAAGATCAAAGATACAAATTATTGAAAATCAGCTACAGCTATTGAACATCAAATTTACATTCTAACCCTTTCGCACTAAAGTATTAAATACCTAATCCCTAAAAACAAAAAGTTGGAGGACAAAGACTTTGTAGTTTAATTCTTCATTTTCAAACATGCATGTTCTCAATGTTTGCAAGCATTTCAATCTTCATGCTTCTGGGGTATCTTGGCAAGATATAGCTAATCATTAGGAAAACTCAAGTTCAAACCCCATCTCTCCATGATATCACATTAAAGGTAGCTGATCACATATCTGATATGACTGCCATGGGAAATGTCAATCATCCTTAGCTACATACATCACTGAGTGATGCCTTTTTTGTTTACCATTTGTATTTTTGACAAGGACATAATGGAAACTCATTTCAAAACGTCTTTTGGTGACATAATTGAGTGACAATGATCCAACTGATAAACATGGTTTACAAAAAAACTATTGGTGGAACTACCTATGCAGGAATATTAAGTGATCATGAAACTATGAAATATACAGTGCAGTTATTGAGTCACTTACTGGTGATATATTTGGAAAATTTTGTGCAGATGGTGGCCAATCTTGCAAAAATACACATTAGAGAATAGGTCAGGTGTGTGATGGAGTATTTCAATGATATGTTTAGATGCTACAATTATTTCAGTGCTAATAAGGAATAATATTTGTTGAGCAGCCCAAACAGTCATGCTAGATAATATCATTACCATAAAAACAGCATTACCTAAATGATAAAACACTGAATACCAGTGATATGTTTTCAATAAATAACTTCTTGCACATGGAATACACACAATGCAAACATGCGTAACTGCACATACTATGTCTTATGTGCAAATTATATAGACATGTGCTTTAAGCTCTCCAAAGAACCTACCCATATATATAAACCAAGAGTGTTATGAAACATATAATCCATCATCTTTAAGTACTGATTTATTGCTTATCTTTTGTTATCAATCATTTTGGATTACCTAAAATATCAGCATTAAGTAAAGGTCTCCATAAGAGTATCTCCTTATTTGAAAAAATTACCAAAAAGAGGATAAAATACTTAGGAAAATTCAAACTCTATCATTTCTGGAAAGCCTTTGCTTAATGATGCGAAGGGTTAATCATTCATTACTGAAAAGTTGCTAAACAAGAGAAAACAAAAAACTACCATCATTCAAACTCCTTTTATAGTGTACTAGCACAAGTGTGAGATTTGGAAATTACTTTTTTAAGCTCATGTTTTCTTAAATGACATGACAATGAAAAAAAATTCTGAGAATAATATCATGGTGACTAAAGACTTTACCCTTCCAGGTTACTATACCTCATAATGAAAAATAATTTCCAGTTGTATAAAATGCATATGGCATACAGCATAGCATATTGTGTTAAGCCCATTAGGTCACATCCCAGCAAAAGTCTAGTAAACTTACATAATGACACCAATCCACAGAGCTCTGGTGACTTGACTGGGTTGTGAAGATGGACAAAATGATAAGAAGGTATGATAATATAATTTCAATTCCTTGATTATAGGTCAAAGCTTATAAAAAGCAAGTTAGTTTTTAATTTCTTACATACTATTAAATCTTGTTTATCTTACCTTCACTCCCATTTCCTACCTGATGCATCTTTGCTTCTGTAAACTTTATTCTAAACACATCAGTTACTTGCTGAGATTTACAGTGAGATATTGCACAAAGTTTAAATTTTGCAACAGCAAATTTTTTACAGAAAACCACTCCTTATCTATTTCAAGCCATCAAGTTTATATTTATAAATAATCTCTCAAGAAAATTTTAAGCTTACCAAATAAATTATTAATACATTAAACCTGTACATATATTATTAGCCAAAATGGCTTAGATGATGCTTTAAAGAAGTGAGATACTTCTATTTTGTCACCAAGAGTTCAAGGCAACCCTTACTAGCTAAACTGCACAACGAAACAGTTCTATCAGCAATATATTAAAACGTTCAATATTCAAAAATGCAGGGACACTTCATCAGCTTCTGATATTCAAGAATGGAGCAGCCATGAGCATTGTGGTCGCAAAGGATCAATTATTATCACACCAAGGTGTTTGTTCTGAGCTAAGTGTGAATCTGGAAAGCATCAACTGCTATGAAAAAGGGCAACTTGTATACATATATCTATTAATCATGTTTAATTTCATTTCCACCCAGATGGGGCAGATCAAGTGCACTGAGCCCTTTTTCCTCTCACTCAAATTCTCATTTCACATTTGGAAAGCTGACTGGAACAGTCTTTCACATAAGTAAGATTTTCTATGGCACTATTTTACCCTGTCAACTAACAAGACATTTAGGAAATTAGCACAGATGTTTTCATAATACATTCATCATTCTCATTTGAAATACTATCACAGCAGGTACAAACTATACTTGAATGATTATAAAAACAACATTACATTCTTTTCTTTTTTAAAAAATATACCAGTTGAAAGAACTATGAAGTATGTTACCATTTCATTAAGCTATTTAGTGCTTTACCAATATAAATTTCCTTCTAAAGTTCCCTTTTGAGTTCAGGGCAAAGACATTAAAGATTCTTAATGTATGTGAAGCTTGAGATAAATATCTAACATATTAAGAAAGGAGGGAAGTAATAACTCATATTAAGTTGGGAATAATGTAAGGCATTTTATATCACTCTTAACACCAATAAATTAAGACAAGCAAATCTCTATACCAACAGATTCAAAATTTTCACATCAAGTAATGCTTGGTATGTTGTGTGTATCACAACAAAATGATAGTGGAACAAGTTTATCAACCAATCTGCTTTTATAGCATGAAGTTTGTAGTTCAAAAGCTATACAAGTATATTTCAAGGCTTTTTGTACCTATAAATTTTCTGAAAACCATGCAAAATGAAAACATTAAAAATCAATCTATTTGCAACCATAAATTAAAATTATATCTATCACAGTTCTCATGTAAAGCATGCACTATCATCTTACATGAATAAAAATAAAAGAGTTGCATTTACTTACAACCATAAAATACAGTTTTCTAAATCCAGTAATACCTATAATCTTTTATTTAGACAAGACAAATGTCCTGATTGCACAATTATACAAGGGACAGCAAATGAGAAATGAATGTGTATAGTCAATGAAGAAGTTACAGAAGAATTAGCTTATTTTTGTAAAGGAATAATGGGTATGTACCTTTCACGTAAAATGTACCTAAATTAGAGATTGTCATCTAAAGATAAGCCTCACAAGCTACTTTATGGCTACCATCACTGCTTCAGCCTATAAACAACTCCTCCCATATATCATACAGCTCCAGTTCTTTCTATCCAAAGCATGTCTCTTGCCCACCAGCATATTCATGCCCTGATATTCCAAAGCCTCCTGTACCATACATTATTCTTACACTTCTGCCGTTTCCCCCTCCCCTTAACTTCCTCTGCTTCTGACAAACAGAGTTTTTGTTGATCTCTCTTCCTTTATCCTCTGCATATGACCAAGCCATTTCAGCACACCCAGATTGGCCCTCTGTTTCAAATTTTACTCACTACCACATCTCTTTCACAATGTCCTTTCTCATATGATCAACCCACCACATGCCAAGTATCACCCCCGGCACCTCATTTCCAGCACATATACCCTCTTCCTATGCTAAGCACCAGAGGCCCATGGTTTGCATCCATACAACACTCTCTAGATTATTAATCCATCAGATGTACCCATCCCTGCCCTTATGAATGACCTTTCCTTCCATACACTTCTAAACACATCCTGGATCTTAACTCCTCCTCCATCTTGGGATTCCCTATGTCGTCATAACTCCATCTGTTACCATGCCCACTACTAGATACCTAAAGCAATCCCTTTCCTCCAGATTTTTCCCATTTAAAAACATGCAAACTCTACCCTACTACACCTCTTTGTCTTTCTTTTCTTCAAGCTGAACTTCCTTCTTTGATGCAGTCTCCAAAACTTTCATCTGCATTCTGGAGTTTGCCACCAAAGCCATGTTATACACCAAAAGCAACTGATTTACCTGCCCTGCCCTCTACCTTCTGCACATGGCAGACCCTCTCCTTGCTACAACACCCTTACAATTACCTCCTTCATCAAATCCTTCCATATACAGATCAAACAGCAACGGTGATATCACACATCCTAGGTACAGACCAATGTTAGAAATAACAGTGTAAGACAGATATGGTAGTAAGGGCAGTCTAAAAGGAAGTGCTGACCAGGAAGTGCTGAAACTGTTCAGACATACAGAGGATGAATGAAAAGACTAATTAAGGATCTAAATATCAGAAGAGGAAGGAGCAACATGAAGGGAAAACTGAGAAAATGTAAAGATGGGGTACAAAAAGGCTTTTGAGGTATCATGGCAAAAATGTTTAGGAGGGTGAAAGGTATGCATGGGAGAAAATGAACTGGAGAAATGTGGTTTACATGGAGTGATGTTTTGTCATTGGGCTAACCAGAGCATATGAAGTAGTCGAGGGAAACCATGGAATGATCTGTGAGGCTTGGCTGTAGATGAGGGCTCTGTTTTGGTGTAATATACATGACAGATAGAGAATGCATAAGAACAATTAAGGCTGTTTTTCTCTTTCTGATGGGGTTCACCAAGGTGGAAGATGGCCAACAAAAAAAAAAAGTATATAAAATCCAAAAAAGGTAAAACAATGCCACTTCTCTCATTATTTGTATTAAAAGGAAAGTAACATATGTAGAGTCTTTCTAAAACATTTCAAGTACAGTAATAACCATTTTATCTATCAATTTATCCATTCCCAATTTCACTTTGTAGGTCAAGTAAATGAAGCCTTTGAAATCACTTATACACATCCTCAACCAAATGCCCAGCATGGTAAGTGAAACAGAGACTTGCACATTTATTAAAGGGACTCTTATTTTCTCAATTAGTACACTAAAGTGAATCATCAAGTTTGGCCAAACTTTCCATTCACACCACATTTATGCATAAAATGCTTCTGATCCCAATTCATTCTTCTGGCATCCTTATTTGAAATATCCCTATCCCTAATCAGTTCTCTTAATGCATCTGGTCTCAGCATCATTTCCCCTTCTAAAGCCACACTGTTCTTCACCAACAAGCAGTTCTACTTCATACTTTTCAAACTAATCTAAGAAGACTTACACCTCTGTAATTCTTATAATCACTTTTATTCCCTTTGCCTATATTCCTTTATACAATGAAACAATTACCACCTTCATTCACTAGTCAAGCACATAAGTGTTTTCCAAGCTCCCATATGTATATTCTAGATCCACTAAACAGCAATTTTACCTCCACTCTTCATCATCTCATTCATTATTCCATCAATGCCCCTAAATCTTCCATTCTTTGGGAGCTCTATCGCTCTTCTTACTTCCTCCCTTGAAACGAAATGATCTCCTATCCTAAATATCAACTTCTCTCTTCTTACATCGAATCCAACTGCACTATTTGATGCCTGTTTCAGAAAACAATAAGGGTACCATAAAAGTATGGTTAATGGCAGAACAGGTGGACAGCACTGCTCCATCACAGCCTACAATCAATGCACATGATAAACAATCAGACCCTGGTGCTGCTTTTGATTCCATAATCTTTAGGTATCCCTTCCCTTTAACTCCTTATCAATACTCAGTATTTTCTTACTATTAAAATTGCCATTTAACTGCCAATGCTTTCACTATGAATGCCATATATGAATTTTGCCCAACTGCTATACTGATGAGGCTTTACAATAACATTCAAAGCATCTTTACATAAGGGCAAAATACAGGCATTCAGTCTTACCAGACTCTAACTGAAAGAGATTACACCATGAGTGAAAAGCCATCTCTGGTGAAGTTGTACCTACAGGAATACAGTCATGTCGGGTGTTACTGGACTCCACCTGCTCAAGGTTATACTGCGAGTGAAAAGTCACCTTTAGTGAGGCTGAAACGCTGGGAGTACAGTTTCATCACAGAACTTCTCACTCCAAAGGAGTGTACATTTCTGTGACTCTGGAAGTAGCACAGCCTTAGGATCCAGGAGCCTATAAAAAGGTCATGGTTAACACCAGGACTCTCAAAAGTAGATTTTTCACTTACAGTGTAAGCTCTTGCAGACAAAGCCCAGTAATACCTATACATTTTCTTTCTTTCTTTCATACCTGTTTACTATCTCTTGCATTAGCAAGGTAGCACTAGGAACAGACACAGCAAATGACTCATTCACTCATTAATTCTCTTGCTGTCATATGTAACACAACAAAAGCAGGGCTCTCTATCCACAACTGGGCCCCACGACCTTTCCCTGGTTCCCTAGCTGCTTCATATGCCCTGGTTCAGTCCATTGACAGTATTGCTCCTTTATATCATATCACTCCAATTCAATATGTCCCATGCATGCCTTTCACCGTCCTGAATGTTCAGGCCCGAGCACTCAAAATCTTTCTTGCTCCAGTCTTCCATCTCCAATTTGGTCTCCCTCTTCTCCTTGTTCACACCACTTCTGACACACATATACTCTTTTAATAACCTCTCCTTACTCATTCTCTCCAAAATGTCTATACAATTTCAGCTTACCATCATTAGCTCTCTCAACCATACTCTTCTTACCACAACTCTCTTACCTTATCATTACTTAATCAACCCTCCTCACACCGCATATGGTAGTAAGACCACGGCTGAGAGAGTTGAAGAGGATATATTAAAAAGGTTTTTGGACATAAGGTTGTGATGACTGAGGAGACACTGTTTAAGATGTATAACTGTCAGATCTGGTGGGAACAAGAAATGAACTGGGATCCTAAGATGCCTGAGTTGTCAGAGTCTGAACATATGAGAAGGCATGAGGCATGCATGGATATAGAGTGAATTGGAGCGATGTGATATAAAGAAAACAATGTCCAGTCAGATGACTGAACCAAGGTATACAAAGTGGTCAAGTTAAACTATGGAAAGGTCTGTGGATTTTAGCAGTAGATAGGGGGCTCCAGTTTCAGTGAATTTTACATGACAGTTACTGAGCAGATGTGAACAAATGAGGCCTTTCTTCATCTGTTCCTGGGGCTACCTTGATAATTCAGGAAACAGTGAATAAGTATGAAGGAAAAATCAAAGAAGCAAAGATATAAAACACTGCACCTACTATTTCTTCTTAACATTCACTTTATATCTTCCTATAAAATTTTCAACAATCCCTCCAAAACAAAAATTAAAATGTGACCAGCATAAAAGTGTGTCATACTGCTTTTTAGATAATGTTGGAGCAATGAGTCATATCTTTAGTAGCTAGGACTCCAAACAGGTTTCAAAGTAGTTCTATATTTCTCAGTATACAAGAAAAATACCTGTTATACCTTTTGGTGCACAAGTGCAAATAAAAGTATCTATGTGCACCAAGATGCTGTACAATTTAGACATAAAAGACACTTCAACTTTCCATTTGCTTGTGTAAGACCTACCTGGCGACTGTGGACCTGCAGAAAGAGATAATTTTTCAACTTTTTCCATCATCCCATCTTCTTCCACCAATGGCTGCTGATTGATCACATCATCCTCTTCCTCACCATCTTCTTCTGGTTCTTTGGAAGGAGAATGATGATCTGGGGAAGTGGCTGGTGTAGGTGCTATTGATCCCTTAACACTTCTGTTGAGATATGTATAAAATTACAAGGACTATAATTTGGGGTAACAAGAAAAACTACTGAACAATGCTCTCAACTTGGAAGGCTGAAGCAATATCTATCCCAACAGAACCTGATAATCATACTGTTCATAATTTTTCAACTCTATCTTGCTTCTTTAATGTCATTAATCCTATTTTTCAATACTGTGTGTATCCCATTGTATGAGCAAATGCCAGTTGCTATCTCGGAAAGAATAAATGAAGGTACACTCTAACATTTACAGTTCATTGTTACAAACTTTGGCAACTACCATGCTCTGGCAAGGATAGCAGTTCTTAGAAAAATGGTGCTCAAGTTTGCAGAATAAGTTTGTAGTTCACCACTCTACAGTCCATACACTTCCTGGGCACCTACAAGTTACCAAAGTAAACTGCTGTCTTGAACAGCTAAGCATGGGAAAATGCATTGTGCAAAATCAACCTACTTGACAAGTTTATGCAAGAGTGGTGTAAGCACCTCAAATCCCATGCAGTTAACTACCCCTATCTTAATCTATATCATATATTTTAAGATCAGTAACAATGAGGCATATTTAGTAAGTCCAGTAACTACAACTATGATGATATTTATACCTTAAAAAAATCAACTAATACAATGATTACTCAAAACAAAATGTCTACATTCCCTAAAAAAAATCCACCATCACATTCTTAACCCATGACTGACACAAATACAACCATCACCTTCTTAACCCATGACAGACACAAATACAACCATCACTCTCATATACCCCTGATTCAACAAACCTCTAACCAAATTAGGTAACTCATATAATGGACACATGACATTCACCACTCACATCACAATCATCAACACAATGGCCACAAACAAACTAAAAATCCTCGGAATATCTAGTAGCACAATTTTTGGAAAACAAAAAGAATTCCTCAGTATCCTCTACAAATCATTTGTCTACTCCACTCTACACCATTCCTCAAATGACTGGTCATCCATCCTTTCAAAAGTAAACATAAAATAATTAGAGACCACAAAAAAAGCACTCAGAATAATACAGAACAATCCAACCTCAACATGTTTGGCAACCAATTCTTTACATGAGCTCATGGCTACTCCCTCACAAACCACAACATAACCGATGACCATCACCAAGCCTAAATAAAAAGCTCACCCTTGCCTCATACATATTTTAACCTTACTCAAAT
>JAUTXX010309030.1:0-13803 GCA_032273605.1 Panulirus laevicauda | reverse complement strand
TAGCTGTACATACAACCATAAACTGTAAATCTCATTCTCTCAGGTTTTGTACACTTTTGTCTCAGCTCAGTAGCTGTCACTCATCATGATTGTAGCATTTCATATAATGAAAGGATATCAGTCCGAAAAATGAAATACTAAAAAAGCCCATTCGTTTATTATTTGAAGGAGAATATTGAGATGTTATATAATCTGAGATATAAGATAATTTTTTTTCATATAATTTCATTTAGTTTGGGCTACAGATACTTAGTGATATCTATTACTTTATTATAACTGTTTAAAAAAAATGTATATTGATATTCATCTTGAGCGATCATGTATTTCATAGCAACGGTGAGGTACTTTTACATTTGCTTGAATTTTTTTTTTTGTTAGAGATCTAAGCTAGCATCATCAACTTTTAGACTTCCTTTCTCCTAAAGATAACCAATGTATTTCCCTATAATCTTCATGATGTCTGCTATAGAAAACTTGTCACTCTAGATAACTGAATGATATTACCGGAGACATACTTACACACTTCATGGTAAAGAATGGTATAGGAGGGGACGTCTTGGTAATGTTCAGTTAACAGCGAAGCTGCGTCAACTGATGTCCAACGACTTCAACCCTCCTTATATACCAGTAAGGAGGGTGGCAGTGTAGGGGCGTCCGAGTGTTACAAGAAGCAGGTGGGTCATATTCTTTGTAAGTTTTTGTTGTCATCTATGTAATACCTTCCCGTTCCATCGGCCACAGTGAGGTAATATGAACTCCTGGTATTTACCACTGCTACCCTTTTATCATCATCATTCAGCAAGCCGTCCTACGATGAGGGCTGCACTGTAGATCAGTTTCGTATTTGAAAAGGAAGGATAGGCTCCTGAGACTACTTGAACACCCGTGTCTCAGGGGATACATGATTAAGCGATTCAGCATCGCACTGAACTACATACGACCACTTGGCTTTTGCACCACAGGAAACAATGTCCTTATGGCCGTCTCATATGTATTACGTTATCTCTTCCACTACAAAATGTACGACCTCTAACTAAGCTCTATAGCAGCATCGGAAAGATTGTCTTAGATCCAGATTTAATAAGTTAGTTAAGGACAATCTTGAGACTGTATGATCATTTATCAATGTCTCGAAAATCCTGCATTAGCAGCTACGTGAAGGCTGATTTGTCTGTATGATTAGTTAAGTCAGTATCTGTAGACGAAGTTCATTTTACTCTCGGCTCGACAATACTGGTATATAGCTGTTGTGAACTCGACTGTTTGATTCACGTTTTCGCTCTCTTTTCCTTTAATGTATAGTTCTGTTACTCTGGTAAGTTCTGTCATGAAAAGGTTCCAATCAACAATATCTCAGGTTATCCCTCGGGGCTGCTTGTATTCGTATAGGTGTATAGGTGGTGGAGAGATTCTTGCAGTGATTGGCATATGATCGCTTGTGGTGAGGATTCTAAGTGAGCTGTCAGGATGAAAAAAGAGGAATCGTTTGAGAGAATAATGAGCAGTTTTCCCGAGTTGTTTTCTTATCTCTGTTACATTCTTATATCTGTTGTTTCTAAGACGAGGTCCCATATGTTCTACCAGTTTGGATAGACTGTGTCAAGACCAGTCAGCTTTATTGTTAGTTGGCTGGTTATTTAGGATCTGGTGCTATCAACTCAACGTCGTTATAAACACCATTGCAAAATTCCGGAACACCCGAAGGTGTTTATGGCATTCCTTAGACTTAAGATGCTCTTACTGCACAACATGACCCTTGGCAGTTTGAGATTGAAGACTATCAGCCGAGAGGGTCATTCAGGTCGTCAGTGTCAAGTTATAACTAATCGAAAAAAGAAATGAGTACCATCTTCAGGTATTCAAGACTATTTTATGGAGTAACAAACTCTCACTATATGTATGATTATTCATTGAAGTCGGGTACGATGAATTGTGAAATTGATACAGATAGGAAAGAGAGAGGGAAGGGAGGGAAGGACAGAGCAAGGGAGAAAGTGAGAAAGGAAGGCCCAACAATCCTTTTCCCAAAGGAGAAACAAATGAATAAACAAGGATAAAGAGGAGAGGCTCAACCCTACCGCGCACTTGTTTTGGCTTTACCACAGGAGGACTGGGCAAACTGGGTGCCCTTGGTCCTTATACAGACGTGGGAGCTAGGCTTGCTGACCAAGAGGTGACCCAGATTTTTACTTACACTGATATTAATGTTCGTTCCCCCCTTGCGAACATTTGGTTCAAGCGGTAGAGAGAGTTTAGATATTTGGCCATAGAGAATTCAGAATATTAGAGCCGGGTAGTTCAATGCCGAAATTTTAAGTGTTGTTTGCATGATTTTGCCCGGGCGAAATTGTTGAAGAATCTTGTCTCGAACTTTCGTATAATGGAGTAGGAATTAGCCATCTGATCTGTCGGTAAGAGACCGCCAGTATAAAGTTATCGATGGGATGTTTGCTCTCCTGTGATGTTCAGTTATCCCGATGAAACAAGACCATTTTATGTTGTACATCCACCACCGCAGTACTCCAGTCTGAATCCTTTTCTAGAGTCTCGATGCTGTTTTTGTATTGACGTGTCATGAAATGGATGCGCACGTAAGAATCCGTCGAATTAGAGCTTTACCCAGATGTATTTCTATCTATTTACAGTTGCACTGATAAATCTGTACCGTTCAAAGAGTCCCACTCTAACAACAGCCGCCTCAGACTGAGTATGGCGGTTCATCCTGAGTTTAACGGGGATGATGGAAGGCGTCGTGTGATTGAACACTGTAGACCTGACCTATACTGTATGTGTGACGTGCAGTGGAATAGATGCGGGATTTTAGGGAGTTCGATTTTATTCTCTACTTTATCTTCGACGACGAGACATGGTCAGTCCTGAACTCATTTGTTTGAGGTAGATATAGGCTTTTGTTCTAGCAACTTGAACAACTTCATTTGTGTATTGTAACGTCAAAAACTCTGCCTACTGCTAGTGGGTTAGGAAGATCACTAGTGTATAGCTAGGGTGCGGCCAGCTCGGAGCCTTGGAGGAACACTAGCACCGGGAGTGAAGTGACCCGTGCCCATAGAACGGTTAGTTAAGTAAATGGATACTAGATCTGCTGTAGGACGGGGTAGGTCAGACACCGTGCTTAATTAGCATTTCCAGCCTCCGCGCCACACAGTGTGCGAGGCCCCTCTCAACGACTTTCGCAAGGTGGGCAGTCTTGTGACTCATGTTTTTGTTGCGGTCGTAATTGGCAGTTGTTGCTTTGAAGCTGCCTGGAAAATAGCCTAATGCTAGTGCACCGTTGTAGACGGTGAGAGGTCTTACCAGGGAGATGGGAGAGTAGCTGGTAACCTATCCCCGAGCCACCTCGGGGCTACTTTACCCGCGTTTTCAGACAGCCAAGTCATGAGAGTTGTGTGCGTTCGTCTATAACGGAGCGTTTCTATATGACTACTCTTGGTATAGGTGGGTGGGTCTTCTTTGTAATCATTGTGTTGTTAATTGCATGTTATGTTGAGCCACTGGATGTGAGGGGCGTGAGGCTGAAAAATGCCCTCCCACTGTCGATCAAATCAGTTGGCATTATCGTTGCGCGAGTGTGGGAGGAGGAAGCGCAGTGTGATATTATCTACGAGACCATTAAAGTATGGAAAGCCATAGGGATATTATGTTATGCTATGTTCAATAGAGGTGTTAAGGCGCTATAGAGTATATGGAAAGATGAGGTTATCGCCATGAGTGTGTTGGGTTGGGGTGGTGAAATGCTCTGCGTCGGGCATTTACATCAGCCTGGAGGTAGAGGCAAGAGCAAGAGACGACGGAGGTAGTGCTGGTTGAGGCCTGGAGGCCAGGACGGCGGAGGTATTTGTGGTGTGGGTGAGGGAGAGAAGGGAAAGCAGGTGTTGCAGGAAGGTAGATACGACATTTTTTGACAGAATAGCCAGAAGGTCAGTGGAAGATAGATAGCTGTTATATATGGGCATGGAGGATTTTGTCAAACTCTAGGGGGTCGTCACGGCAGAGATGGATGGCCATTATGTATCATCCAAGCATTTTTGGTTGGAGGAAGCCACATGGCATAGTTAGGAATCTGGGGTCCTGGGGGAAGAATGTGCTCGTCTCTCCCGCTCTCAGTATATATCTGAAAAATGGGATGAAACCATTTATAGTAATTGTTTCACACATTTCTAAACTTTCTGTAAGTTCAGCATAGATGAAGAATAAATATACGACTCATAATATAATTCATGACTAAAGAACAAGGTGGACCGTGTCCCTTGAAGCACTGGTCAGCTTGAAGCGAAACATTTACCAAGTCAATGCTTTAAACGCATCTATGGTACTGCTTTCAACTACCCGAACTGATAAATCATTCCATACGTTAACTATCCTCTTGGAAATTACGTACTTCGCCTCACTCGAAGCAAAACGTTTGCACATGAGTTTATCATACTCATTACTACGAGTGATATCAGACGAATCCTTGCTTAAGTAGCTCGTTAAATCGAGACTATCGAATGGGCGAAGCGGCAATTCAAGAGCCAGTTAGGATTGGAGATCATAAAACAAACAAACATTTAAGGAAAGTCGCATCATTTCATGTACGGAGGCTTCAGGCTATCGGGTCATGGGATGTTTTAAGAAAAATCGGATTTTCTCATTCTCAGGAACCACCTAAAGTATTGGGCCCTGGAACCTGCCTCCCCCCTACCTCTTATACCCCATTGCTGGAGGGTAAAGGGGGGTCACGGACGGGGAAGGCAGAGGTGTGGTGGTAGGTCGGCGGTAACTGCTGCGTTTAGTTTTGATTGGCCTGAGGTGGAGGAACCAGTGGGGTCGTGTATTTTGCCCGGCCGGACGCAAGCTGTTCTTTCGTCTGCGGGCGCCGTCCAGAGCCAACAAAGTGTGAGTTTCTGTAGTCCACACAGCTTAGACTTGTACTGGCGAAAAGTGGCGTCCAGCTACGGCGCAGTCGTGGCCATACGTAAAGCACATGAAGCAGTGAGGTGTATCAAGATAATGTTCGCGTCCTATATCACTTGGTGTTGAGATCATCGGGAAGAGCATTCCATGAGGGAGAAAGTGGTCGTCATCGTGAAGGGTAAGACACTGTATATCTAGTGTGTTGGGTCGAACAAGCTTGCATGCAGTAGAGACAATAACCTCATCTTTCTACTGATGGATTGCAGGTGCAGTGTTCTCTGGACTAAGGGTCAATATCCAGTTCTCGACGTCCTAGACTTAACAGTGTATATGGACTGAAAGGGAGTGGTCAGAGATGGGTTGGCACTCCATTTTTTTGAAAGTTTACCGAGAGGGTTTTTGTGAGGAGCGTTCCTAAGTCTTGGTAGAGGTTTAGGCAAATTTTTGACCATTGTTTGTTGTTTTAGTCTAAATTACTCGATTGGGCGTGGTCGAGCAGCCTTGTATACCGTGGTTAGCCAGTCAGTGGGGGAGGGCACGTCTGGCTTCACGAATCCAACCGTATTCAGGAGGCATCGTGATGGTATCAAGGTGAGCGTAACCGAGTGGTGAACGTCAGGATTCCCTTGTATGACAGAATAGAAAGAATTTTCGTCTAAATCTTTGTTACCTTTCCTTTCTTCGGCGATCCTACCAATGACATGTCCAGAGACGTCAGGACGAATCGTCCTCTCCGTCAGCTTGGATCAGGTTGAGTGATGACGATAGAAAGCACACCTCCAGAGCAAGGGACAGGAGGGGGAGGGAAGAAAGTGGAAGAGTCAGTTATGAGGAAGTGAGATTTAGCAGAAAGGGAAGAGCCGGGGCATAACCCAGCGCGCATTGAATGGGCTAAGTTTTAACAGTACATTTAAGGAAGGACAGGTTTGGCATGTGTGGAGGTGTGTTTTTATGTTCCTTATTTTCTTTTTAAGTGCCATTAGGGGAAGGATGCGCGGGGAAAGAATTGCTTATGCTTCTGACGCAAGTCACT
Organism: Panulirus laevicauda; assembly: GCA_032273605.1. Classification (NCBI taxonomy): domain Eukaryota; kingdom Metazoa; phylum Arthropoda; class Malacostraca; order Decapoda; family Palinuridae; genus Panulirus; species Panulirus laevicauda. The sequence continues at coordinate 7,856 of JAUTXX010309030.1, read as the reverse complement.
GAACGCGCCAACACAATCTTTGTCGGGAGTTGGTGTCGGGAGGTTATTTACAATTCTATTTGCTTGTTTAGTACATGGGATTCGGGTAGTGTCCAGCAGGTCTGTTGAAGATGTTGTTAGGGTTGTTTGTCCCGATCAGGGTTTCTGAAGAACGTATCCAGTAGTCATGGTGGAACTCTAAACGTTCCCCTTGCTGGAATCTTTCCTCTCTCGTGGAGTTCTACGTTCTCTGTAAAGCTACGCCATTTGATGTTAAAGTCCCACCTTAGTGCTTCATTTTGACATACCTGAATCGTACGAATGTTTGTTTTTGCTATATGCTAAAGGGCTGCTGGAGCATAAGTTATTAAGACGAATTACGGCTTTATAGAGATGCAATTTAGTTTTAACATCTGCATCTTAGAATTTATACACTTTTACGAGCTCTGCTTTTGCTATAGCAGCTTTAGTTTGAGTGAATCTGTTCCATTTTAGGTTAATGTTATGCTTTCGACCTTGGTTGGAAAATAAGCACGTTCTAATGCCAGAGGTGAACGCAAAAGTGTCATGGCTGGCTAGCGGCAGTGCGTGAGAAAAGTGATGCGGGATAGGCGGCTTTTTAGGTTAATGCAAAGGTCCACCAACCCGTAAAAGAACGGCCGACTTCTCTGATGTACTCCGTAACCCGCATCCAATTGTTTTCCCGTCATTACCATACATGCTCACTTGCTTGTTTTCTTGACCACCCTGCTGGACCACTTTTGATCGTACGGATCGATTTAAGACTTGGACCTACACAAGCTGACCATAAGCAGGCGTCCTTGCGCCTCACTGAGCTGGCCTCATTTGTTTACGTAATATTTCAGCTGAGTTACCCAATGAACCACTTGTGCAGTTCCGGGTTGACTTCAATCTGCGGCTGTTACTCCCACCATTCATTGCACCTGTACCTCAGCGGGGACAGGTGAAGCAGCCGTAGGGTTGAACTAATTCGAACTGAACTGAACCTTTCTGAGCCGACCACTGGAACTCTCTAGGCCGACGAGGGTCCTGTGGAAATGCTCACTCCCGTGGCTTTTTGACTTTCCACTTTACTTCGCTGGGTGAAGGGCCGGACCGTGCATTATTATGGTAATTTGCTCCTCCCCTGTGTGAGCCATCCCGCGTTATGATGACCAAAGTGATTGCCATCAACCACACTCTCTCACGTTCCGAACCAGCGCTAGACGAGTCGTGATACTGCGGCTTCACTGTTTCAAGTGGGTGTAGCACACGAACACTGGGCACTCTGTGCCTTTTAAGCGCAAAGAAGGCAACACCTACAAAAGTAAATAAACAATATCTGCTAAAGACTTTACATGAATATATATATTTAGCAGAACAGGGGATACAGCCTCGCCGAAGATGACTTTGCTCAACGCGTAACCAACACGCAAGTGAAGTCCAGCAATGCCAAAAGACATCATTGATGGAATGAATATAGGACACCATAAACGGAAGTACACAGTTCTGTCTGGATACTACGTAAACAAGCTTTGAAAATCCGAAAATATGACGAAGGGAATTGAACAGTTAAGTACTGAAGAAGATCAGGAACGGCCTAGATAATAGATTTCCTTAAGACGGGCAATATTACTGCCTTCGTTTTCAAATTCAACATGCCTAGCACGACTGAAAGCGAAACAATTACGCAGATGTTGGCCGACTGTCCCAGTGTTACTTAAACTGGGGACGTGAGTGAGATTGAATATAATGAGGGTGAAGAAAGTCAACATAGCCAACATAGCTCAGCGTGGGTTCCACAAGACACAGCACTAAGACCCACGTTCTCCAGCAGTGCCTACATCAGTGAGCTGGAGACAGATTTGGGGAATCTGCCACTGACATGAAAATAGCAAGTAAAGCTCACTCAAAGGCAGACAGCCGTGGATTCAGAAAGATTGAGACAAACCGATTGAGAGGTCAGTGATTTCGCAAAGCAAGGATTTTGAAGCGAGAAAAGTAAGAATTACAAAAAATAAGATACTTCGTAAGTCATTATTATAAGTAAATGAAGGAAAAACCTTGGAGTGATAATCAGCAATGACCTAGTAATGTCTAGCTGTCTATACTAAAACAAATACAGGTTTCATAGCTAGAAACATAAACCTCATAAAGAAAGATAATACTAAATCTGGAAATCCGTGGTCTGACCTTTTTTTGACCCATCAATACGCCCATCAACACGCCCTTACACCCATACGACCCCACTTCTAGCAAACTTCAGACCTGCCTTTTACTCCCTGACTCTCCCATATACCACCCTAGCCACCCTGATCATGAACAGGTTCAGCCTAGCAACAGTCGTCGTCAAAGCCTCTTGCACGACAAAGGGAATGGAGCGGGAAGTACCAGATCTATGGCAACAAAAACTCACCAAGGGTGTGACCTGCCCTCTCACTATCACACTCCGACGCCCCTACACTGTCCCGTCCTTGCCACCCTCCTTGCTGGTATATAAGGCAACTGGAGGCAGTAGGACATCAGTTGAAGCAGCTTCGCTGTGAATTGAACATTGCCAGGACGTCCTCTCCACTACCAATCTTTACCATGAAGTGTGTAAGTTTGTCTACTCCATAAAGGTTTACCAGTTATTCAGTTATTGTAGTGTGCAATGTATAGAGTCAGACAGTAAGGGAATATATATGATGATTCTTATATAAGATCTTCGGGTTCATAATCATTTACTGGGGAATTACTTGTGTTGATAAAAATTCTTCAGGGTCTCGGCAGAATCTCATCAATCAGTTATGTTATCAGAGATAAAGAAATTATTCTTAACATTTGAAGATAATACGTTGATAATGATCAAGTGGTATACAATTCATACCTTTCTCACTAACCCTTGTAAAATTGATTTACAAAGATAAATCCTTCTATGTTTTCCCCGGGAAAATGATAAGCGAAAGCACTATCCCTTTTACCCCGACCTTCTCTGAACCGTTTAACTTTCCTGGTAAGCTTACGAGGCTGCCGAGCTGTCGCTATAGTGCAGAAATCACGTGAAAGAAAATTGATACAATGTTTGTGGTTGTATGTACAGCTACTGAGCTGTGACAATAGTGTACAAAACCTGAGAGAATGAGATTTACAGTTTATGGTTGTATGTACAGCTGGTGCTGCTGGCGCTGGTTGGTCTGGCGAGCTGCCGCACCGTTCTTCTAGGAGGGGACAACGCCCGTGACGTCACCATCACATACAGGTGAGTATCACATATGATTTTGGTGTCTAACAAAGAGCGTTTTTTGTGCTACATTTTCTTCTTAGTTTTCAGCAAATTGTGTGATTAGAAATCAGACACAGGATATATTACGAGTGTGTATGTAGAGCTTCACCAAGAAGGAGCTTGTCGCGGGTTCTTGTCAATGACTGTCGTTCTCGGCTTTGCCATTGCTGACACAGGTCGTGTGTGTGCTCAGGATGTTTTAGGTACCTGTAGCTGAACATGGCAGTAGATGGAACTATGAGAGCTGAAGTAAAGCATGAGGATCGTGAGGAGGCAAAGGTCCTGGACACCTTGAGGAGTGTGTATAATACTGGAAATACAATGCCATAGCACAATATGTTGTGTCTGGAGGACTGATCGTGAAAGAAACGGTATCATGAGAGAGAGGTGTGGTAGCATACGGAGTTTATTCAAGAGAGTTGAGCAGGGCGTGCTGCAGTGGACTTAACTTATGAGCAAAATGGGTGAGGAAAGATTGACCAAGAAGATGTATACATTAGAACTGGAGGGAACAAGGAGGAAAGAGAGAACGAGACGAGATAGAGGGATGGAGTGGAAGACACGAAGTTATCGGGACCTGTACATGCAGAAGGGTGTGAGACGTGCACTGGATAGAACGAATTGGAGCGATGTGTTACTCAGGGACTAATGTGCTGCCGGTTGAGCTAAGGTGTATAATGTGGTCAAAGGAAACCATGGAAAGAACTGTGGGGCATAGTTGTGGATAAGGGGGTTTTGGTTTCGGTGCATTGTAGTACATTCAGCGGTGCTTCAAAATCCTCACTCTATTTCCTCTTCACCTCACCTGTTCCCACTTCCTTCTCTTCTCTCCTCACTGATGCTCCAAAATTGTTCTGTTGTTCTATTCATACTAATGCCTTCTTTTCAAAATATATCATTCTCCATGAAGTTTGCTGATACTCTCAGTCCATATATATATATATATTTCATTCATCTGTTCTTGTCTTCTCTTTCTTGCATGAAGTTATACGGATGCGAATGGGAAGGAGATCGAGGTCGAGATAAAGGCAGATCGGCTGGACCTTGGGCTTATGAAAGCTGCTCCTGCACCAGCCGCTTTGAAGAAGGCTGCTCCTGCACCCGCCACCCCAAAACAGGCTGCTCCTGCACCCGCCACCCCAAAACAGGCTGCTCCTGCACCACCAACCGTGAAAAGAACTGCTCCTGCACCCACCCTGAAGAAGGTTGCCCCAACATCAGCTCCCGCTCCCGCCCCTGTAGTCCAGACCCACCACTTCCAGCTGGTAGCCTTCCCTGCCCTCCAGCCCCATGTGTTCACCACCAACGCAAAACTGGCTGCTCCCGCAACTCCTGTCGTCAAGCCAGCTAGTCGCGTTGCCCCTCAGCCCTCTGCTCCCGCTCGCAAGCCAGCCAATCCCGTTCCTGCCGTTGGCAAGCCAGTGGCTAGCCTCAGTCCCCTCCGTGCCGTACCTGCAACAAGTGCATCTGATGAGAGCGACGAGGACTAGAAATATCGCAATAGATCGAAGAGATATTTTTGCATATTTTGGTAAATTCTGGCAAACTTTTATATAAATAAAATCATTTATATTTACCTTTCTATTACTAAAGTGTTCCCTCGGATTTCAACATTCTTTTTTAACACGACTCACTGCAAGCAGTAAGCTGAAGTCCCTGTTAGTTCCAGTGGATGGCTGTTGGGTCATTGGTCCAAGAATGGCCTTTGGCCTTTGCATACTCTGTGATTTCTGAGTTATCAGAGTTTTTATGGTCTAACGTTCCAGTGTTGTCCAAATTGAGATACGTGTTCCCCTGGGGTTATGCAACATTGTTCAAAAGGCTACGTGCGATCATTATGTGCTTTTTAGATTTACTTCTATGAATTCTGATCCTCCGGAAGCTTTGTGCTTCTTTTGTAACAAGGGGAGAGGTTGGCCAACAGTAGTATGAAACCAGCTCACCTCCAACCTCACCTTAAGACAAAACATCTTTGTCATGTTGGCAAACCGGCGAAGATATTCAACAGAAAACTGTCTGATTCTAAATGTTCCCAGAAATGAAAGCCTCCATAGCATCAAGCAAAGTTCTGGAAGCATCTTTAGCTGTATCTCTATCAGTTGCTATAGGCTATTTCTCCATGTAAGGTACTGAGCCAAGTTGATCCTGTGCCACTCACAAGCCTCCCTCTACCTCACCTTCGAGGTTCTAATAAAGAAGATCTTATTGAACAACGGTATAGAAAAATACTACACTTACAATGGGATGAGGAGTCTATTTTTGATGGCCAAGTTCCTTCAGACTCCGTCTCTCTGATCAGGAGCATAGCAATATAAGAGCTCAGCAGGATAGCTGATTATGTTTTGGCTTGCGTAACAACCCTTGTTAGCTACACGGTAGTTGAAAGAATATTCTCCATTGAAACTAACGTGAAAACTAAATCATAAAATCGACTCAGTACTGAAATGTTGAGGCAATCATTCGAGTTCGTCCCCATCTTCAGTGTCGAGGAAAGTGCTGCAAGGATTTCAACGTAACTCCACGCATGACTGAAATGCTCAATTCTCCATCGTCATATTAAAGGTTAGTTTTAATATTAGGATCCATAGTACTTTTATTTTGCTACTAGGATGCATGGTACTTTTATCAACCTAGGATACAGAGTACTTTTATCATTGCAAGTTGATTTAATGTTTTGCCCATAACATATTCTTGTCTAGAAAGCATTTTGCCGATTTTTTCCTGAAATTTTGACGGAATTGTAAAACTGTTTAGCCGATTTGGTCATGAAGCTTTTCAAACGTCTGGCAATCCTGATACAAGGGTTCACTGGCTGTCGACAGGGAGGATTGTTCGAGTTGCGAGATGAGGTAAGCTCCTTTTTATCAGAACATGGATCTCCTTTTGCCACATTTTGATAATACTACTTGGCTTGCACAAGTGGCATATCTTGCAGACATATTTAGCAAACTGGATGAGCCAAATTTGTCTCTTCAGGGCAAGGTTAAAGCTGGTGGTTTTCAAAAGAAAATGGAGCTGTGGAAGGAGATATGCTCAGAGAGAGATTTTAAGTTTTCTCCTCTCTCGGATGCTTATTTTTTCCTGTAACATTGATAAGAGAGAGATTGTGAAGCCAGTTACTGTGGAACATTTGACCAACATTTTTTTTGTGCTTTTAAATCTTACTTTCCTGACATACATGATAGATTTGTACAGCTGGATTGGGTTAGAGATCCGTTCCTCCTAACTGAATGTAATATGAAGAAACTTCCAATCTGCCTTCAGGAAGCACTGTTTGAAGTGTGTTCAGACCATGGCCTCAAATTGATATTTGAAAGCTCAACCCTCACACGGTTTAAGAGCTGTGTAAAGGAGCACCCTGACCTAGGAAAGAAGGCTTTGGAAAATCTTCTGCCCTTTGGGTCCAGGTCACCTACCTTTGTGAAGCATCTTTCTCTACAATGAGAAACAATTTATATGTAAACCTGGAGGAGAGCCTGATGACTGCAGTAGCCTCTCTACCCTCCCCTCAGAATGGCAAAAAACATCAGTGAACATGAACTCCACATTTCACATTGAGTTCTAGGGAGTTTTCAAGCTCTTTTATGTTATTTCGTTAGTCTTTTTCCTTTAGTATACCGAATGATAATTTCTTGTCCGTCACTCAAATCATGCGAACTTTTAATATAGTTTTCATTGTCTTTCCAAATATTGAGTTTAATCAGTCATGGGGTAAAGAACATTGCACTAACTCCTTGTAAAGACAGTTATCAATGTAGGTAGGGTTCTCATCTTTGGACTGGGTGATGGTTGACAATATCCCAACTCTTCATAGACCAGCGTTGCTCTGACCATGAAAAAACAAACCTGTTGACAGATAAGGCCAATTTCTTCACCATCTGGCCTTGACTTTTGTTCGTGGTCATTCGACAAGACAGTCAAGTGCCACTTTAGATATCATTAATATCCCTTTTTTCTACTCTTGGGTAGTCTGTAGCTCTTGAGCATTGCTAAAACACATGTAGAATTAGTTAATGTCTCAGCATGACTTATCTGCCGGGCGTTGTTGAGCATAATAAAACGTGGCTTTGCAATCAGTCTTGTCTTTTATCTCTTGTCTCGTCACCGTGGCCCTCCAGTACATCCTGATACATTTGGGACAGCCCATTTGTTGTCCTGGCCTCCCTCAGCAGCACGTCTATCCCCCAGCATCGTCTTGCCCTTTTAGTCAACTTGGACTCATTAGTTTGATACGTTCTTAGTCTACCCATTAGTGAAGTGAGTAATTCTCAGACTGAAACTAAAATACATAATGAAAACTAAAACACATTAGGAATATGTATGCATGTGTATGAACGAAACTCCTAATCTGCAGCTAGTGGTAGGATAGGTGCCAATTCTATAACTAAATACTAGAATACATTAATTTCTAGATTATAAAACAAAACAGTACGAGGGTGTCAAAAAAATCAACCTCCGGCAAAAATGTTTCTCTTTACTACTGTACTGGTTAAGCATATAATGCTGATTACTGCTGACTTAAGTTTCGATGCTGACACAGCATATAATGCATAAAAGTTAGAGGATGACCCAAATAGAGTTCACACCTGTTTCATTCCCTCGAATATATATA
>JAUTXX010308810.1:1808-13805 GCA_032273605.1 Panulirus laevicauda | reverse complement strand
TATACATCATCAATACTTGTGCACTTCTTTCTTCTATTTACTCTTCCCATAATGTACTGTCTGAATGGGCCAACTACTACTGTTTCCTGAAACTTAAGGTCATTCTTATTTGAAGAGCTAAACTGCTTCCTCCTCTGCCTTCTCTTTCCCTCCTTACTATCATGTACCCCTCTGGAGAGAGAGGGCAAGATCTTGTTTCTTTAGTGAGTCTGTGTGTGTGTGTGTGTGTGTGTGTGTGTGTGTGTGTGTGTGTAATTAGGTATTTATACTGTACAGCCATGAGTCCCCATCTCCTGAACATTTTCTATAATCATGCAACATCTGAAATTTCTGTATGCTGTTTGTACTCAGTAGCACTTCCCACATCTATCTATCCACAACTTTTACACCATAAAAATACTTATTCACATCATTTTCATAAAGATTCTTGCTCTATTCTAAGCAATACCCTCTGGTTTTGATTGTGCAATAATATCTATTAGTAATTACCTTTTTATACTGTCCAGGGATGGAGATTTACTGTCATACAACTTAATTTCTGCATGCTGTCTGCATTAACTATATCATCAGTTATCTTATTCTATTCATCCACCCCTCTTATACCATAAACGAACTTCCTCACACTTTTTTCTAAAGGAAAAAGGAAACTGAGAATTAAGTAAAAGGACAATGTGAGCAATTAAGTCCCTTAGAGTGATGTACACGTGGATTCTGTGTTTAAAGTTAGTTAAGGATCGAGATGCACAGAAAATGAACTAAATGCAACATATTCCTAGGAAGTTAGAAACAGTATACCTGATATAAATTCATTAATAACAGTTTTATCATTTATGGTAAAGACTTAAATATAACAAGCTCAAGAAGCTTACAAAATCATTATATTTCTAGAGGTGATCTGTGGAGATATGCTGCTAGTTCATAACGAAATAACCACATAATAAATTAAAACATAACCCTATACTATCTACCAAACACCAGTAATTCCATCTCTGCTCCCATTCGCACAGGACAAATCAACTGCACAGAGGCTGTAAGTTTACACTTACACATTAATTGCCTTAACAAATGTAATCAAAATCATTATTCTATAATGATAACAAATTCACCAATTTGTCCATTCATGTATAAGCTGTAAGATTTTCAACCTATACAGATGGGAAGCTCTGGTAGAATCTTACCCAAACATTATTTTGCAAATAAATCATCACACAAGCTTCTTACCAGGATTTAGATCATTCTCTTACAACACTTATAATGATAAAATGTAAACATATCAAACATATCTTTCTAGCTGATGAAAATACTCAGAAAGCTATTATACCTACTTTGAGCATTTTCATAAGACTTTCTAGTTGTTGCATAAGCTGTTTGCGTGAATCTTGGAGGTAGGAAAGGTTTGACTCCAACTCATGACGATGTGACCGAAGGGCCCTTAACTCTGCCACCAATGTTGGGTTACTGCTGCCCTCTGCTCGTTCCTGCTGCCGCCTGCAAACATACACTCTGTTCCTGAAACCCAACTATATTTGTAAGGATGTTCTGTCCCTTTGGGCACAAATATGTTCCTTAGAATCTATCATTGGAAAAGAACATTAATACAGTGCAACAGTGATCAAATGAACAATGGCACATCAAATTTTCGTGAACTGAGGAAGCAAAATATTGTTGTAACTATATAATACTTTCATTTACTGGGTAGCAACAAAGATTATGGCTGGAAGTGTTGGTAAAGCGACATAAAAAATGGGCGATGGAAAAAATAAATTCAGGATGTTATTTGCTAATGACAAAGTATTAACACACAATTATTAGCTGAAAGATAGATGTAGGTGAAGGTGAAAGTAAATATGTTAGAAAACAAGATGTGATGCACATAAAAGCATTGGGGTTGTATATGAAAGATAGGTCAGACTGTAGAACATTTTTGCATGAGAATATAAAATAAGTACATTTCTTTAACTACTTTGTATGTACATTTGATAGGGATGGTTGAGCAAAGGCCTAGAAATTTGAAGTCACAAAGGGAAATGCTTATTGTTAAGAGTTCTGAGAAAAATAGTAAAAACAGAAAAATAAGAGCCATCAAGCAAGGTTGCTCTCAAGCACAAACTACTGGAGAGTAGAAAAAAAAAAAGGCCTGTTCCCATCCAACAGCAAAGTGAGGGAACATGATTGTGAACCAGTCACAGCCACAAAGCAAATAAAGCATACAACGGTACTGTGATTCTTTAAAGCTAAAATGTATAAAGTGCAGTGATGTTGAAAAAGCCTGGATTCCTCTCTTGCAGGTCAAAGCCTTGGGTCCTCTATCAGATAATCTTTCAGTTTTCAAGGCTAAAAGTAACCATACTGAAGCTATTTTTGAAATTATGAAGGGCTATTACATTAAAAAAAAGTGCTGCCTTATTTTCTGAGATATGGAGCCCACTCTTATGTAATCATGTAATAAGACCTACATGATAAACAAGATTATGAGATTTTGGGGACCTCAGAAGGACAGTTTTAACAAAAAATGATTTGAGATAACAGGTCCCTATAGACCCAATCTGATAACAGGATTGCATTACACAGTCTACATTTCTAGCAAGTAATACGGTTATCTATAGTGATAATACTTACAAAAACAATATGTAATTATTTTACTTGTTCCCAAACATATGGGTTCTTGAAAGCAGAAAAAAGTCACTTCTGTTATGGGGCCACATCACCAAAGACTTATCTGGATAAAAGGGCCTTTCTTGCTAAATCATTATGTTAAGAATGTTTATTATACAGCACCACAAATGAGGAACAAATATCTGGCACATTAAAAAATATCAGTATTACAGAAGAATATTTTCCAAATTACTGTAGGTGGGGGAATGATGATCAGCCACATCCTCAATGATCTTGGCCCTGTTATCAGGTGGCAAAACATGAAATTACAGAGGAATGGCAAGCTTAGTAAAAGCAGCTGCAAAGATTCTTAGATAGTGATATGATTTTACTTAAGAAATTGACGTGAAGTTGTAATATGGATAGGGTGAATGTCATGTAGCATTATATATTGTTGGTGTTGGATACAGAGAAACAAGACTCTCTATTTCTATGTACACATATTTACAATATTCACATCCACAATCCAGGGTCTTTGTAGACAGCAGGAGGAATATCTCAAAGTTGGTAGCTATAAACCCTATTCCTTCTGTTGTCATCATACCCACGTCTCAAAGTTAACTCCTCACGTCCACTCAACTAAGACCAATATTTTCTTTTCCTACACAGACGTAATTGTCACATAGCAGTATTTCCATACATCTTATATCTAATAAAAATTGTAATTCTACTGTACCAACAGAAGCAAAACATTATACAACTGCATTAACTATAATCATACTGCAACTGAATCTATTACAAAAATTAGGTTCTATTCACAAAACTTAAATAAAGACCATGATTCAAGACTCATCTCAAACCAATGGAAAGTGATGCAATAACATACACAAGAGGGCTGGATGATCCCTAAGGCCCCCTTGAATGATATTAAGTGACTGGGACCAACCCCACTTCTTCAGACACAGCCCCTAGGCTCTTTTCTTTATCCATTTTGGCAACATTTGCAGTCTAAAATCTAACCTTCCCTTTGCTGAACACCATATGTCTGCTTCTTTCCATGATTTTCCTCTCTCTAAAACCCAACTGTCCAAGATTGTTTCTCATCTAAACTATCAGATCTCTAAATCTAATCTCTACCATTGTATTTGCTCCAAGGGCAATGCTTGAGCTTATTGTAATACAAAAATTCTCTCGGCCTTTCTTGAGGCTCTTCAGTCTGTCTCTCAGCTTTGATGCCATCAAGCTAAAATTTTCTTTACCCTATAAAACTTTGTTTTTATGTCTTGAATATTTCCCTTACAATTTTTCTAACTGTAAACAACTCTTTGACTATTAGACTCCTTGTCACAATGCACTGCTCTTCCTATATCTATGCACCAAATCCTCTACGAAAAGGAATTCAAGTATTGGTTAAGCTCTAACCAAGATGATCATGGTGGAAATGAGTCCCTTGTTTTTTTCCCTCCTTAATGAACCGGAACAAATCATTAAACATCCAAGATGAGTCCTCAGCTGTCATGATCACTTTGCAAACATACTCAACCTCTTTTTTACTTCTGAGCCCTCTCACTTTACTTATGCTATTTCTGCCCTCCTAGGATCCTCTAACCACAATCTTATTTCTCCTGTTTCTAACTGGGTATGCCCATCCTATATCTCCCCCATCAAAATGTCAACTCTGGTACTCTGGGAGAGCTCAGTGGTCATTACTGTACAGGTTCTTTACTGTCTTTCCAAGTGATGGGTACTGCTTCACTGACTGGGATGCTTCATGCTATGCTAAACATACAGCAGAGGTTATCTTGGTCCTATATCCCTTCTTCCACCAGATCTCTCTCCACCTAGTCATGGTAGATTGTTCCTGATCTGGTGTCTGTTGCATCAGAAAAAAGGCATACTGATCATGAAACCTTTTCCTTTCCATGACTCTAACTCTGCTTTCATTTCTGCTCAGAATCAATGCAAATATGCTCTTCATAAAGTCAAGTTCTCATTCAATCCCTCCTTTCTTTTTTTAATATCAGCTATTCTTTCCCCAAATAAAACCTCAGTCATCCTACCAAACACATTTGTCACACAACAATGGTATCATGATACATCTTTCTACCAAACATGTGAACTATAAAAATAACATCAATGTTCACTTTCTAAGAACAATGATGGCGTATCACATCAGTCTGTTCCAAATGTTTACGTTACGATGATGAAAGTATCTTTATGCTTCTAATGAAAATTCTATTCTCTTTGCTAAATCTCTATAGAAAAGATGGGCATTCTACATATTATGTACTAACAGATATAGCCCTATCCATTTCATAGTATTTTTCATATCACAGACACACATTTCTCTCACTTTTCCTTTTCAAGCTGATGTTTCTGTAATAGGATTTTGGACTACTTACCAATACTTTCTCAACTTTGCAAAATCAGTCAGTGTATCTAATCTACCATCCCTGTTCATCATGATGCCTGCGTACATTTCTCTTTACCTTTTTGTTTATACTCAATAATTTCCCCATCACAGAGAAAAAGAAGAGAAATAAATGAATAACAACACCATTTGCATATATCCACTCCCTGTTTGTCATGTATAATGTACTAAAACCAATGCTCATCACCTATAACTGAGAAACCCTCTACCTGTATATCACAACAATTCAATTTGTTTTGTTCCATGCATGCCTCTCACTCTCATTTTTGTTTAGGCACTAATATCTCAAATCTTCCTTCACTTCTTCCTTCCATCTTGTTCTCAGTCTCCCCCTGCTCCTTGCTTTCTTTTCTAGTGACACAGAGGTACTCTTACCCTTCCTTCACTCATCCTCTCCATATGTCCAACCCAGTTCAGTACACCTTGGTCAGCTCTTAGTCACACTATACTTACTACCACTCCTCTCTCTTTCACTGTCGTTTCTTACATGATCACCCCACCTCAGACAACTAACCATCCTCAGGCACTTCACTCCCAACAAGTCCACCATTTTTCTTTTATTTTCTATCAAAATCCCATGATAAATATTCATACAATGCTGTCAGGATTACTGGACCTTCAAACAATCTCAACTTTGTCCTTAAAGATCTCTCCTTCCACACACTCTTAAATGTACCCTCGGTCTTGGCCTAGTTTTCACACTATGACTCACTTTAGCCCTCATGGATCCATCCATTGTTCATTCACTCTCAGGTGTCTAAAGCACTTCAATTTTTCCAGGTCCTTCCCACTCAAACTTACATTGCCTCATCCTCCTGCTGCATCCCATTCCCTTACTTCCGTTCTTATCTATTCTCCCCTTTCTCCTTTCACACACTCCCAAACTATGTTATCATCTTCTGTGTCATCTGCAAACAGCAAGTGATTCAACTACTATGCCTCACGACCCTCAGCATGCCTGGCATTTGCCTCCCTCACCATTCTATTCATTAGACCCATGGTGAGGTGCCTTAGGACTGATAAAATTGCATGTGTACCCTTACATAAAGGCAAGGGGAATGAAAGAAAACACTCGTATTACAGAGTCTTGAGTCTGTTGAGTATATCTGGTTAGGTGTACGGAATGGCGAAGCTTGAGAGGGTACTGGCATGCACAAAATATCTGACTAGGGATGAGCACTGTGAGTTTAGGAGAGGTAGAGATGTTTGGGCCAGCCATTTACTTTGAAGAATGTGTGAGATGTACTTGAGAAAGAAAGGGAACTGTTTGTGGTTATTGTGAGTTTGGGGAAAGAAACTGATAGAGTTCAAAGAGAGGCCTTATGAAAGTAGCAGTGAATATATGATGTAAAGGGTAAGTTCCTCAATGTAATAAATTTTTACCAAGAGTAAAGTATCTGTGCCAGTAAGAAGGGAGGAAGATGAGTGGTTCTCAGTGAAGGTGGGTTTACATCAAGGATGTTTGACCTGTTCATTTTTCTTATATTCACCTAAATTCTATACTTTACAGGCTCATCAACAGAAAGATGACTTGAAAGTTTCCTTACTACACAATGGAAAATAGAAATTAGAAGTAAATAACATAAATGGTCAGAGCATTATGGTTTTACCTTAAAGCATTTATTTCTCTCATGATATCCCTATTCTTAGCCTCAAGAGACTGGATAAGTTCTCGTTGTGCATTTGCATCAAATTCAGGACTGGAGTCAACACTCTCACTACCCTGAAGGAGAAAAACAATAGGGGGTAAAGATTATTTTGTCAGGAAAATAACATTAAAAGCACATCATTAATGACTAAGGAGATCAATGAGAAAGTTAAAAGAATGATACGTTTGAATACTTAAGATTAAAGGAAAAATAAAGTGACTGGATCAAATATGGATGGTTCATTATTATAAACATTATCATTATTCTACAATCCTAGAGCCCCTTTGATGTGGTCCCTGCAGCATCAAGGATACACTTCACTAATGAGCAGGGAAATGATGGACTGCTTTAATGAGAGAAAGTTCTTAATGAGACTGTACTCTTTTCTGTCTCCTAATGATGATAAAGCCTCAACAAGGGTGATTTCCCACTTGAATTGCAACCACCTGCAGGCGAAGATACACAAAGAAGGATTACCTATGTGTTTATGCAGGCGAAGATACACAAAGAAGGATTACCTATGTGTTTATGCAGGAGAAGACTGGGTATGAACAAAAAGCTGAGGATTGCTATCAACAAAATTTTAAACATTAATGCAATCTAAGGTGGGAATGTACATAATAACAGAAACAAAGCATGTCATAGAAGCGTTCACAATAAACAACAAAAGTGTGTCAATCAACTGGAAACAAAGTGACAGCATTAGAAAATTACCAAATGAGAATTGCTAATACAGAAAGAACTACTACATGCAAACAATACCAACAGCATATATGTCTACCAAATAACTTATGTTTGTTGCTCAGCGACCTTAGTTTGAATCTTTGCCAACTTATATCTGAATCAGACCAGGCTCGAATTTGCATAGAGTAAGACCATAATAGTAACAGAAGAATGATCATTTGTTATATGAAAACTCAAAAGAAGCAACAGCCAATAAGAAATCATGAAGAGTCTAATCCAGTCTTTTTGAAGATGCACAAATGTGATCCTAATGGGGTCCTTTTACTTTAAAGCTGCTGGAGGTGAATTGCAAATAATTCACCTACCCTTGGATTCTACGGTAGGTTTTCAAGTTGATAAACCTTTTCTCTCTGTGGCAACATCCTGTGAGTATGAGATATTCCTTGAGAATCAGGAGCATATCTAGGAGAAATAGCGCCTATGGCAACCACTGAAATTGTGCCCCTGGCTTCATTATAAATGTACATACAGTGGATGTATACAAAAATATATACAGTGTAATTATAAAATGTTGAAAAGTTAGGCCAAACTTAAATCTATATACACTCTTAAAGACTTATTTTATCAAAATTGTAACATAGAGGCGGTAATGCAACTGACAGTGGCAAAATATTACTATAGTTGAAAAGTAGGCGAGTTTCTTTTTTACTTCACAAAACCAAACCGTTAAAAATGTCAATCGGGTAGCATATGTCAAAAAACAAACCTGATGAGTGGCGCCTCCCTTCAAGTGGCGCTTAGGGAACCTGCCCTACCTACCATACCTTAGATATGCCACCGTAACTATTACCTTCAATTTTTGGTATTTTTCTCATAAAATAAGATCTTTAAAAACTCATTATAAGAAGTATTTTTCACGCTGAATACAAAGTTGGTGTTAAAATAACGTTTAGTCCTCTTCATGACACCTAATTAAGCTGTTAAAAGAAGTAAATTTTAAATATTTCTGTTCCTTTGCATCTTATCTACTGAGTATGTATCGGTAAGCGAGAGCATTATGATATATTTTTCATGATTATTTCAAGTATAAAGGTATTTGAATATCTTATCTTTCAATTTTGAGAAAAAAAAAGTTTTTTGAGCTAAAAAATACCCTGAATTTTTGGCATTTTTCTCAGAAAAACAGATTTCCTTTAAAAAGTCATTATAAAAAGTATTTTTCATGCTGAATACAAATCTGGTGTTAAAATATCATTTAGTAGTCTTTATGACATTCAATGAAGCTGTTAAATGAAGTCATTTTTAAATTTTTTTCTGCTCCTTTGCATCATATTTACTGGGTATGAATCGCTAACTGAGTAAATTATGATATATGCTCCATGATTACTTCAAGTATAGAAATCTTTGAATATCTTGTCTTTAAATTTTGAAACGAAGATTTTTTTGAGCTAAAAAATCTCCTGAACTATTACTTTCAAGCTTAGGTATTTTCTCAGAAAAATAAATTTCCTTTAAAAACTGATTAGAAGAAGTGTCTTTAATTCTGAATACAAATATGGTGTTGAAATAACATTTAGTCCTAATGACACTCAAATTAAGCAGTTAAATGAAGACATTTTCAAATATTCCTGTTGATTTGTATCGTACTTATTGGGTATGTATTGGTGATTAAGAGCATTATGATATATTCTAAATGATTATTTCAAGTACAAAAGTGTTTGAATATTTTACCTTGCAATTTCAAAACAACAAATTTTTAGCTAAAAAATATGCCGAACTGTTACCTTCATTTTTTGGCATTCTCGTCAGAAAAATAATTTCCTTTAAAAACTCATTATGAGAAGTATATCTTATGCTGAATACAAATCTGGTGTTAGAATATCATTTAGTCATCTTTATGACATTCAGTTAAGCTGTTAAATTAATTCAATTTTCAATATTTTCTGATCCTTTGCATCGAATTTACTGAGTATGTATCAGTGACTAAGGGCATTATGATCATCTGGGAAATAATTGTGTAACCCTCTCAGTACCTTACATTATAGCATGAAGATCCTATAATGGGTCTTCAGTAAGCTTCTCTTGCTAAAATATCCTAATGAACTGCAGAGAATTGTTACTGCAAACAAAATTGATCCCGAAACAGCAGAATATTTCACATTCATTTAAAAAAAATCCTGTATGCCATGACCATATCTAATTTGGATGGTACCCTTTTGCATGGGAAGGTTTAGCATTGTTCAGGGTCTATTTAGTGATTAGACCTGTTCACACATAGTGAATAAAGCTTACAGTGAATAAGGC
This sequence comes from Panulirus laevicauda, assembly GCA_032273605.1. Taxonomy (NCBI): domain Eukaryota; kingdom Metazoa; phylum Arthropoda; class Malacostraca; order Decapoda; family Palinuridae; genus Panulirus; species Panulirus laevicauda. The sequence continues at coordinate 4,142 of JAUTXX010308810.1, read as the reverse complement.
AGTATACAGAATGAAACTCATATCTCTGGGTTGAAAATACAATACTATGATAACTCTCTAAATTAAAAAGACATTTTATCAGGAGAAGTTTAATTGGTAACATCAACCATACATCCTACCCTCTTCTCTGTTGATGAAGTAGTAACCACTGAGTAAAATGTTATCTCTACATCTTCCATGCAGCGTGACCGTCGAGTAAGTAGCCCGGACTTCCGCCACACAAAGGTGCTTATCATCCTGCCCTACTCTGCCCACACCTCTCTTCCAATTCTCATTCCCATCTCTTTTGGCTAATATAAGGGCAGCCTTAATATTGCAAATTAGTATTTTATAACATTACCTTAGGTATCAGATTGGTTGGTCACGAATAACCTACGGAAACACTACCTTGGAAGAAGTTAAAGCTTGCTCTGTCTTCCAATGATAGTTCTATACTGTACTTTGTTCACAGTGCAGCACCAACAATAGTCTATTACATATTCATTAAGTTCCATACTGTCTTTTATATTTGACACTTCTCTCACCTCTTGCTCATTATATCTTTTTCCATGTATTTCATATTCAACATTTCACAATCTGGAGGTAAGGTACCTCAATAATGGAGACTAGCAAATGTTGCTCCTACATATAAGAAAGGAGATACATTATGTGCAATAAAACTGATTCCATCTCCAAGGAATTTACCTTACAGTGACATCACACATTAAATCTCTTATAAGTGTAGACTTCACAATAACCTACTACTGTAAAAGTTTTCAAGATTTTGAATAATTTTGACTGTAAATCACAGAAGCATCTCTGAAATACAAGCTGCAAAGACATATGGAATGAAACTGCTTTAATGAATACAAGAAAAAATATTCCCATTCATCAAGTACTTTTCCTTATTCCAGACCCTAAGAATATATTGTACAAACTGACTGAATTCAATTAATACGGTGTAGTGTAGGGCAGCAGAGGATTGGATTTTAGAGTAGAATGTGCCCTTCCTTTCCTTCTTATTATATTCCATGTAGACTTCAGAAATGCAGCTTTTCTTCTAATCTTTTTCCTGCCAGTTGTTGTTGCTGATGGGATTGGAGGGTGGAAAGCAAGACTTTTTACTTGTTTATCCCACCTTATCCACTTAGAAAAGGCTGCCAGGCTTTCTCTCTCTGTCTTTCCTGTATATTCTACATATCTAGTATCTCTAAAGGTTTTTTATTTTTGTCACACTCCTTTGCATATAATTGCTAAACTCATTCATTTTATTACTGAAAACAGGTAGAGCTTTCATTGCTTATGTGATAACCACTGCAATAGGCACAATTTTTCAGCAATATTTTTTAGCATTGCTGGCAGATATTAAACATATGGTATGGTATCAAAATTATTAATTATTTGGCAAATCTACGTTACAGCTTGTTGTTTTGAAAAAGGGACTAGGCAAACAGAACTACAAACCACACATAAAGTATTCAGGACAGTTGCAGGTTTGTTTAGCAACCACAAACATTCATCGCCTAAACAGTGAAACAAAAATATTGCCTTTGCAATCATAACATGTAAGCCTTCCCCATTGCATGCACCTGGAATTAAATCTAGGATCATATAAATATGAATGATAATCAGTAACTAACACCATTGCAATACATTCTCTATGATGACTTGAGATGTCATGTCACCTGGCTTATGGCTGTTAACCAAGGAGTACCCTGCCAACTCCCTGGGAAGGTTCATTCTGAATCAACAACAGACACTCCAATGATAAATGTTTAAATCTATAGCATTTATTAACACATGATACCGATGTAAGCCTTTTACCATTGCAAGCCCTGGGATTAAACGTGGGATTATATGAATAATAACAGCGATGAAAACCATTACACCACTATTAAGATGTCATGTCACCTGACTGGCGACCATTGACCAATAAGTACCCACCAACACACTGGAGGGGGTTTCACTCTAAACTGACATAAGGCACTCATAAGTCATATAAATATGGTCTGAAATGGGTTACTTTTCAGTTAATCCTGGTTTAATGGTCTTAGTCATTATTTACCATTCATGTAATCCCAGGGCACACAATGGTGCAAATTTTTACACTGATTTCAGGTGTTAATACATTTTACAAATCTAAACAGATGTCACTGGAGTGCCTTGTGTCAACTGAGAATGAAACCTTCCCAGAGTGTTGGGGGATTACTCAGTGGTTAGTAGTCACCAGTGAGGAGGCATGACATCTCAAATGATCACAGATAACATGGTTTTGAGACGAGTAACAATTATGCCAATCGTGGTGTAATGTTCTTAGTTACTGGTTATCATTCATACGAACCTTGGTTTGGCTCT
>JAUTXX010308700.1:1503-13805 GCA_032273605.1 Panulirus laevicauda | reverse complement strand
CGGCTCCTCGAGCCCATTCAATTTCCTCAAGTCTTGCTCGTTGCCGCTGACGCCCAAGTTAAGGCAGACCAATCAGGCCCCCAGTGGGTAGGAGAGATATGTGTCTCCGGTTGTCACCTCTCATCACCACCAGGGTGGTGGGGAAGGTGTGGGTCGACTGGCCTCTCACTCACTGGAGACGAACCCTTGGTACACACGAAGCCAACAATACAACATAGCCATTTATCTCTTCGCGTTTGTTTACCTTGTGCGATCCGGATTCTTGTTGAAGGGACTACCAATGATTTTCAGCTTCGATAATCAATTCTTAAGAAAAGGTCGGACGCCAGCCAAAAAAAACAACACAGATGAAGTGTTTGCATCATACTATAACCATTCGTAAATTGTAACTGGTTTGGCACACATAGTAACTAATGGCCAATTGAAGGTCGGTAACCAACAGAACCTATTATCTTCCACTAAAACAGCCTCGTTACGACCCACAGTCTCTCTTTCGGTTTGTATTCCAGTTGTATAACAACACCACAGATTATACCAGCCCGGCCAACCAGCCAACACCCTGCCTCTCTCTCTCTCTACCGGAGCTCCGTGGATGTAACTTCGCTGGCCTCGTTGTTCTTGGAGCAGAGGTTGTGCTTTGAGGGATTTCTATCAACCGAAGATTTCGAACGATGCTTCAACTCTATTTGTCCCTCGGGTGAGGTTACTCGTGTCTCTTGTTTCCTAGTGGTTAAACAACACGTATCCAGCCTATGACAGCGATGCCGCACAGAGATAATGTGCTTCATTATGTCAAAATTTGCGGGCGATTCGATTCGATGTTTGGAAATACATCCCGACGAAGATTTGAATGTCAACAGCTTTAAAGTTGACGTAGCCAAATTGATGGTATGGCCTCGCAAGAGCCAAATGAATTATAATGTAGACAAGTACAAAGTTCTACACATAAGTACAAAGTTCTACACATAAGTAGTTCAAACGAAAAGGCAAGATACGGTATGAATTCTTAAGCTAAAATGTAAACAATGAAAAGGACTTGAGTGTAATCTTTGGTGGCTTGAGGTCAGCCAGGTAAGTAAGCAGCGCGTACAATGAATGAGGAAAAAAAGGGCCAACAAAATACCTGGATGCGTAAGCTTGGCATTTGAATCTAAGTCCAAGAAAGTAAAATACTCGTTCTTAACAGTTCACTGGTGCTTCCTCACCTCGAACCCTGACTTCAGTTCTGGTCATCCTGCTTATGGAAAGAAAGACTCTACAGCATCGAACTATCAAGATGATTGGCGGACTGAGAGAGAAATCCTCAGAGAGTCGACAAGACGACAATCCTCTTCAGTTTTAAAGCCAATAGAATTAAAGTATCAAATGTCATTAAACGCTTTAGTAAACTCGATCTGAGGTGTTCTTTAAGACTACATCTGTACGATTTCACTCGCAGTAACATATACAAACTCGTAGGCAAACTGTTTTTGTTCTTCGAATGAGGCGAACTACTTCTTCTTGAACAGGATTGTTATCGAATGTAATTATTAGTTTAATCAGCTGAAACCGTACAATAAACAGGTTCAAGAATACATTTGATGGATACGTCGCTTCATACCCACCACCGACATGATTTGGTCTTCCGTCATTACCCGTTACGTTCACACGTATTTCCCTTTCTCCTCCCATTACATAAATATACAACTTTCTAATATCTTCCGCCCTCACACAAAGCCTCGAATGTACCCAGCAGCTGTGTGAACCCCACTGTATTCTTTTCTATTATGTGTAAGATCTTAATTAAGGTATTAAACAGTCTCAGTGGCTGGTAGTATAAATGTTACAGTCTTCAACCCTCTTTAAACCTCTTCCTACACGACTTACCTTTCACCCCCCACACAAACCTCAATGTGAACAACCTCTCACGTGCAGCTGACCTCAGAGCTACATCACATGAACACAACGCAAGCGACAACAACCAACAAGCAAGCACATTGCATGAAATCAAAACACTGGTTGGCTCGGGATTAAGATCACGTCTGCATCCACACATGAAAAATCCATAGTCACCCTCTTAGCCCCAGAGGGAGAGAGAGTCCAACCTATACAGTCCCATAACCCTGAATATAATGATCAACTGCATCCACAAGAAAAAAATATATACCCTCCATCCTTCACATGCAACAAGTACACATGACATTTACTTCCGTCATCCCACAAACATAAACACAAAGGTCATAAAAAACTAGGAGTCCTTAGACTACTCACCGGCACAAGCGTCAGGCAAAGAGAAAAGACTCGTTCAGTATCCTTTACAAACTACTGATCCGCTCCATCCTAATCTACGCCTCACCAGCCCGGTCATCCACCCTGCCAAAAGGAAACATAAAACCACAAATCTCATCACTCAGTACAATCACTGGTTTCACGACAACTACCAAAAAATGTCAGCATATGCACAAAGAAATAAGAGTCAATGCCAATGGAACACCAGCCCAACATGCTCAGCACCTAAATTATTTGCACCATCACAGAAATTATTCCATCACTAACTACCAACTCCTCAGCAGAAACAGCTCACACCTGCCTCACACTTAAATCTATACTCGCAGGTTCCTCTACCACTAACAAACAAAACTGGCAAAGCATACATCATAAAGGTGGTCAACCATTAAACAACTCCATCAAACCATCCAAACACAATCATGAACTTCACTCCATCAGACATCCATCCATCCACAACTACATTCCCCAGGTTAAGTAGAAATTTCACTTTCTCGTCTGCGTTATAAACATCACTCATCTCTCCGCCACTACAAAGCGATTCGATATATCACAATTTACTTCATGCCCAGATACAGCTTCCAGCTGGAGACAATGAATTGCTTATCAGTTTTCTCGAGCACAACTTGAAAATGTAGATCCTAACGCTACGTGTTTGGAAAAGTGGCTTGTGTGCAAAGATACAACGAGGGATTAAGTGTAGAATGGCCAAAGAGGAGAGAGTATATAATGAAGCTAGGGGAATAGGTGAGGAAATGGGAGGTAATTAGGGAAGCAGAAGTTACGTGTGCGAGAGAGAAGTGTTGTGCCTTGCGGAAGGTGGGAAAGGGTAGGAGAGTGGCGGAGGAATTCAAGTTGCTAGAGAGAGAGAAAAAGAGAAGCGTGTGGGAGGGAGAGCGATAAACTATATCATGGAAAGGATGGAACTGTGTGTGTGTGTAATATCTTCGATGGAAAGAGAGCAAAACAAATCTTTACGTGATAGTAGTTGCTTCCCTCTCATCACTTCTGTATGACAAGCACTTGGGTACGTATCTAAAAGATGCGTTGAGGACGCACGCGCACCTGATCCACGTCAGCACCAACACGAGTCTACAGGTGACAGGTTGTGGCTCGCAGTGCCAGAACGTCACTGCGGGTCTTTGCCTCATCCAGACATCCTCCTCGCGCTGCCCTGCACTAGATACAGACCTCAACATCTTTTTTATTTTCACAATCACTTTAAATACATATTTACGAGGCTTTTACACACAATCACGGATGCATTTACAGTTGTGGTAAATAACTCGTAGTCTTATTATAAGCACGACAAATGCTCTCTCCTATCCAGTTGCCATACATGTCTTGTATATACAATCTTTGACTTCATGGTTTTTTTTTGAGTCTCGCTATAGGGACGAGTCTGTTCAGCGTTGGCACCTGATTGAGGAAGGACCTTAACATGATGTAGTTCGGGTACTGTTTCAGTTTGTTGATGGGGCCATTTTAGTGTATATATATATGCATATATATATATATGAGAGAGAGAGAGAGAGAGAGAGAGAGAGAGAGAGAGAGAGAGACGAAAGAAGATACAAGAGAATACTGTGGTTCTATTAATCATTATTACTAGTAGTACTTACTAGATATTATCATTTGATAGTTGATGATGTTCAAGTGAGATTACCATGGGGGACCATAGCCATGGTTTAACCCCTTAAATTCAGACATTAAATACCCAACTAGGCCAATGGACTGCCAAGCATACTTTGACCACTCACTTCCCTGTGGGTTAAGAAAGAGCCGATAATCTTCTTGCATTTAATACCTAAACAGAATGACATGGGTACACAACACCTGATAATTAAAGGTGCGTAAACACTCAGTGATTGCAATCTTAATAACCAACTAGTTGCAACACTACAATCATTATACATGGGTCCGCGGAAGTTTACTTAATATTAGATATGTAACTACTCACAGTATCAGAAATAATGTGGCATGCATCTTAACACGAATGCTAATAGTACATGAACACCCTAATTCTCAAGTGCAAGGGACTTGTTGTTCTCTGGGGCTGGAAGTTCACTCGAGTGTCACACATGGTCTTAGCTGGACGGCAGACTGGTCTCTGGGCGTGAGTGTGTCTGGCCAAGCAATGGCCCCCCACGTCAGGTCAGTCCGTCCTTGCTCGCGTGTCCTACAACAGCGTTGAGCCAATCACGCCAGAAGCACGTCCTCAGTGTTCACACAGGCTGCACGGGACACACAACCTGCCCTCCTCGACTCACACAGGCCGCACTCCTCGCCTCACACAGGTCGCACTCCTCGACTCACATAGGCTGCACTCCTCACCTCACACAGGATGCACTCCTCACCTCACACAGGCTGCACTCCTCACCTCACACAGGCTGCACTCCTCACCTCACACACACAGGCTGAAATCCTCACCTCACACAGGCTGCACTCCTCACCTCACACAGGCCGCACTCCTCACCTCACACAAGTTGTCCTCCCGGCCTCCCACAAGCTGCCTATGATTTCTTAGTGATGCTGAATACTATCCCTCCCCCTCGAAGGCTAGGTAACTATATCCAAGGCGGTAGGGCGCTCAACCGACTGGCCCTGCGTCTCGTCTGTTTACAGCGTGACGTGATCTCACTTTGTCACTTTACCACACTCGATACATTTTCGCGTTGACATTACTTAAAACTGTACCACCGTATGTTCGTACCAGAGCACCGTAAATAGTAAACTTTTGCACCTGGCGTAATCTGTATGGGAACTGCTATGATGACATGTCCCGTACAATCTAATTTCTATAATGAACCTACAGCTATACTCATGATACAGGCCACGGGTTATCTTACGTACTAACTCCTCAATTTATTCTTACAATATGATAATTTGTTCCTTACTAGCTAAACAATATTACAAAAGTACCCATATGTGGCCTCCTTCCCCCCCGCGGGAGGAATGTGATGGGAGGAGTCAGTATGTGGCTGTCGGCCCCTCCTGTTGACCCGGGGCAACGATCAACACTTTGGGTTGCCAACATATGATCTCCCTCCCCCACATAGTGGCTCTAGTAATAATGTATATTCTTCATTGCAAGATACAATACTCAAAATACATCAAATAAAAACTATGAGTCAAGGATACTATACGGATTAGATAGACAGGACAACACTGGCGACTATCTGCTTCCTTGTTAACTCCGTCTGTGTTTGTTTTTGCGCCATAACTTTATGTACACAATCAGATCTTCTTGCCTTGTCCAACATTGTTATCCTTTTACTTATATATATGTGCCTGGGAAATTTTATGGGGACGAGGGGGAATGTGCAGAGCACCAGACTGAGGAGGAGCGGTGTGGCTTCTGAGATGGAAGGATGTGTGGATCAGGTGTTTGCTTTGAAGCATGACTGTGAGAAATACGAGAAATACTTAGAAAAATCTGGAGAAGGCATATGATAGGGTTGATGAGATGCTTTGTGGAAGGTTTTGATAGTATATGGTGCGGGAGGTAAGTTGCTAAAAGCAGTGAAAAGATTTTAACAAGTATGTAAGGCATGTGTACGAGTAGGAAGAGAGGAGAGTGATTGGTTCCCTAGATCTCTCACATTAGGGGTGTCCTTTATCTTGTGGCCCATCAGTTCAGAATCAAATGTTCTTCTTAGGTTTTCTACTTGTAACAGCTGACATTTATTGACGTTAAATGGCATTTGCCATTTCATGGACCATTCAGTGTTTTTATCTAGATCCTCTTGTAATCTTAGCCTATATTCTTCAGTTAATATGGCATTGCCGACCTTTGTCTTATCTGCAAATTTGGACACTAGGTTTAAATATTCAGCCCTACGTCAATACCGTAACTATAGATATTGAAAAGTCTAGGCCCAAGTAAGGATCCTATCACGTTACCAGGCTTCTATCCAATTTCCTATGCAACCAGTAATCTCCCACGGCCAGGACTTTGTCATTAATCTAACATGGGGGACTTTGTCGAAAACTTTCTAGAAATCTAGAAATACTATATCTATTGCTTTCGTTTTGTCGTGGGTATTGAAAAATTTGACAGAATTAAATGAGGTTTGTAAGGCATGATCTGAGTCTTCTAAAACCATGCAGTGAATTATTGATTAGGCAGTGTTGTTCCAGATAGGCTACGATTTTGTCTCTAATAATCGACTCCAGAAGTTGACATATGAATGATGTGAGGCGAATGGGATGGTGATTACCAGGCAATTGAGGCTTGCCTTTTTGTATACAGGAGTGACATCTGCCAGTCTTCAGTCCTGTGGGACTATTCCATCCTGGAGAGATTTATTGAAAATGTGGATTAACGGTCCGCCAATTTCGTGTTTGACGTTTTAATCGCTGGTGGATAGAAACGATCAGGACCTGGGCTTTTATTAGTCTTCACCTTATCTTTTTTAGTACTTCTCTAACTGTGGCGATAAATTCGTGTATCGTGTGAGTGCTATATATCAGTCTCAATATTCGTGTCGATGTTTTCTAGCGTAAAAGCAGAACTCAAAACTTGTTCAGGTTGTCGCTAAGTTTTTATCGTCCACAATGGGTTACTCATCCTCGTTTACTAAGGGTCTGATCCCATTTCTTACATGTTTCTTAATACTGATATATCTGTAAAATCTTTTAGGATCTCTGTTACTATCTCTTGCAACACTCACTTCGTATCCTCTCTCGGATTCTTTGATAAGAACTTTCACTTGTCTTCTGATTGTTATATTGTGTTACAGTATTTGGTTCAGCGTCTGATTTCTTAAGCTTATAGAGATTCTTTTTGCGCCGTATAGCCCTTGCAATAATTCTGTCGCGCATGGGAATAAATGTGACTTGGTGCATAAACTGACGCTTAAAATTGGCCCATAATTCCTCTGGGCATGAACCAACAAAGGTGATTAAAGTCAGGGATGCAAGAACTAAGTCAAGTGTATTAGTCTAGCAGATTCGCTCTCTACACCTCAGATAGTTTGCCAATTGATTTCTAGAAGGTTAAAATCCCAAGAATGATCGAGTCTTTATCCTGTATTGCTCATTGTAAACTCTTGTATATGACAGTGTCAGTATCTGCTAGCTGATTAGGGCGTCTGTAGAGGAGGAGATGGAGCAAATATATTGAAGGAAAATTGAATGTGTTTGATGACAGAGTGGCAGATGTATGGTGTTTGGGTCGGGGATGTATGCAAAGTGAGTAATGGAGAGTGGTTTGGTGAAGAGATAAGAGGTAGTGAAAGCCTTACGTAAGATGAAATGTGGCAAGGCGGCTGGAGTGGATGGTATTTCAGTTGAATTTATTAAGAAAAAGAGTGACTGTGTTGCTGATACGGTTGGTAAGGATTTTCAGTATATGTATGGAGAATGGTGAGGTACCTGAGGATTGGCAGAATGCATGAATTGTGCCGTCATATAGTGGGAAAGGGGATAAGGATGTCTTCAAACTACGAAGGTATAAGTTTATTGAGTGTACCTGGTAAGTTGCATGGGAGAATAGTGACAGAGGCTGAAGGCATGTACAGAACATCAGACTGGGGAGAACCAGTGGAAGAGGATGTGTGGATCTGGTGTTTACTTTATAGAATGTGTTTGATAGACACTTAGATAAACAGTTAGTTTGCATGTGTAATTTGACAGTTTGACAGAGATACGTTGTGGAGGGTCTTGAGAGTATAACAGAGTGGGAGGAAAGCTACTAATGCGGTGAGAAGTGTTCATCGAGGGTGTACAGCATGTGTACGAGTAAGAAGAAGATAGGAGATTGAATGGTTCTAAGTGAAGGCTGGTCTGCGGCAGGGGTGTGTGATGTCGCCAATGTTGTATGAATTGTTTATGGTAGGGGTGGTGAGGGAGGTAAATGCAGGTCTTGGACAGAGGGGCGAGTATGCATGCAGTCTGTTGGGGATGAGAAGGCCTGGGAAGTGAATCAGTTGTTGGTTGTTGATGTTACAGCACTGGTGGCGGACACAAGTGAGAAATCACAGAAGTTGGTGACTGAGTTTGAAAGAGTGTGTGAAATGAGGGAGTTGAGGGTGAATTTGAATAAAAACAAGGTTTTTAGGTTTAGTAAGATTGAGGGACAGGTTAGCTTGGGTGTGAGTTTCAATGGAGAGCACTTAGAGGAAGCGAAATGTTTTGGATAACTGGGAGTTGACGGTAGCGAATGGAACCATGAAAGCGTAAGTGGGTCATACAATGAGTGAGGGGAAGACGAAGGTTCTGGGAGCGCTGAAGAATGTATGGAAAGAGAGAATGCTCTCTGGGTGGGCAAAAATAGGTATGTTTGGAGGTATAGTAGTCCTAACTATATTATATGGGTACGAGACATGGACTGTAGATAAAGCTGTAAAGAGGAAGATGGATGTGGTGTGAGGTAGTTTGGTCGGTATTTAATGAAAGGGTATGAGGGATGTGTGGTAATAAAAAATTGTGGTTAAGACTGCTGTGATGGTCTGGACATATGAACAGAATGAGTGAGGAAAGGTTGACAAAGAGGATATATGAGTCAGACGTGGAGGGAACAAAGAGAATAGGGAGATCAAATCTGAGATGAAAGGACAGAGTGAAAAACATTTTTAGAGATTGGGGCCTGCAAATGCAGAAGGGTGAACGGCTTGCAAGGTATAGTGTGAATTGGAACGATGTGGTATACTGGGGTCGACGTGCTTTCAATGGACTGAATCAGGGCATGTGGAGCATCTGGGATAAACCATGTAAAGGCCTGTGGAGCCTGCTTGTGGATAGGGAGCTTTGGTTTCAGTAAATTACACGTGAAAGCTAAAAAGCAGACGCTCCCTTTCTTCATGTGTTCCTGGCGTTACCTCCTTAACAAGGGAAAAGGCGATAAAGTATAAGAATATATTCAACAGCGTTTTAATGAATTAAAGTAATTGAAAAACACTATTCTCACCAACTAATAAATATACTCTTCCCACTTCCACAGGTACATCCTCATCAACGACCAGTGCATCAACGTCATCCACTATCACTGGAACTACATCATCAACAACAACTGGAACTACATCAACAACCAGCATATCTACATCGTCCACAACCAGTGACGCAACTTCATCAACAACCAGTGGACCAACTTCGTCCACAACCACTGGAACAACATCAACAACCAGTGGATCAACTTCGTCCACAACCACTGGTACTACGTCATCAACAACGAGTGCATCAACTTCGACGACAACCAGCGGAACAACAACAAGTGACGTAACATCAACTTCATCCGCAGGTACAACTCGATCATACATCAATACGTAAAACTCCACATGTAGCCACAAGGGAAGTAAACAAATTATTTGAGTTAATCAATCCTTCGTGTGTACTTTTAGTAATTTACTGATCAACCAATTTTAAAGTATTTTATCTTTCGGAGGTGAAATGTGTTTCCTTTACCAGAATTCCCAATGTTGAACACGTAAATTACCATGACAACGCTCGATTGGAGCCAGTTTACAAGGAAAATTTCACTGTCGTAAGTTTTACATGTATTACACACTGTGCTGGTGACCAAGGATAATCCCACTGCTTTACTTCGATTATACACGAGGCCTCTTCTCCTGTCGCTTGTGTACAAGACATGCTCTTTACTTGAGCACACCTCATGTTAGGTGCAAATTCAAGACCTCTTAATGTTGATGCCTTACATGTTTCACAAATTTCGTCTTCCCTTACCTTCTCCAAATGTGTCTGGGAGTTTCAGAAGAGAGAGTCCATCGCCATGGGGTACCGGGCTCAAAACAGAAGGTTGGTACACTCGGGTGGCTTAAGGTCCACTTTTCCTTCTTGGAAATACCTTGCCAGGCCGGAGGAACCATGCACAAGTAACAGTCACTCACGTGATCTGTCGGCTGCTGTTTCTCTTCATTCTTTTTCTGGATAATACCACAATTTATGTTGGTTTTCCTCTCTCGAAACGGCTTACTTGTAAAATTCTTTACCTTCTCATGTCTTTAATAATAACCTCTATTAATGAGGTAACTTTTCCTTCTCAGAAAATCTTAGATTATACTTATCTTGCAGTTCAGAAGTGATCAAATACTGTAAGAACCTTCATGGAAATCACTAACACTGTTTCTGAAATATTTGAAGGAAGAGCCGTATTGTAGTGGCGTAGTTTATTAACATATTACCATGTCTCCGTTAACCATCTACAACTATAAATTAATGACGTATTTAGATACAAGACCTTTCATTATCAATTATCTTTACAACCATTAAGAAACGTTTTCAGAAAAGAAATTCTTTATATAAAAAGCTATTCAAGAATTGATAAATATTCTTTACTATCAACCACAGATACAACATCATCAACAACCAGTGGAACAACTTCATCAACAACCAGTGGAACTACTTTATCAACAACCAGTGGATCAACTTCATCCACAACCATCGGAACTACTTCATCAACAAACAGTGGATCAACGTCTACAACCATTGTAACTACTTCATCAACAACCATTGGTTTAACTTCGTCCACAACCACTGGAACTACTTTATCAACAACCACTGGTTCAACTTCCTCCACAACAACTGGAACTACCTCATCAACAACCAGTGGGTCAACTTCCTCCGCAACCACCGGAACTACTACTTCAACAACTAGTGGATCAACTACTTCAACAACCACTGGAACTACTTCGTCAACAACCAGTGGATCAACTACTTCCACAACCACTGGAACTACTTCGTCAACGACCAGTGGATCAACTTCTTCCACAACCACTAGAACTACTTTATCAACAACCAGTGGATCAACTTCTTCCACGCCCCCTGGAACTACTTCATCAACGACCAGTGGATCAACTTCTTCCACAACCACTGGAACAACTTCCTCAACAACCAGTGGATCAACTACTTCCACAACTACTGGAACTACTTCATCAACGACCAGTGGATCAACTTCCTCCACAACCACTGGAACTACTTCATCAACAACCAGTGTGTCAACTTCTTCCACAACCACTGGAACTACCTCATCAACAACCAGTGGGTCAACCTCCTCCACAACCACTGGAACTACTTCTTCAACAACTAGTGGATCAACTACTTCAACAACCACTGGAACTACTTCGTCAACAACCAGTGGATCAACTTCTTCCACAACTACTGGAACTATTTCATCAACGACCAGTGGATCAACTTCCTCTACAACCACTGGAACTACTTCATCAACAGCCAGTGGAACAACTTCCACAACCACTGGAACTACATCATCAACGACCACTGGATCAACCCCTTCCACAACCACTGGAACTACTTCATCAACAACCAGTGAATCAACTTTGTCCACAACAACTACAACTACTTCATCAACAACCAGTGGATCAACTACGTCTTCAACCACTGGAACTACGTCATCAACAACCAGTGGATCAACTTCGTCCACAACCACTGGACCTACTTCATCAACAACTAGCGGCTCAACCTCTTCCACAACTACTGGAACTTCTTCATCAACGACCACTGAATCAACTTTCTCTACAACCACGGGAAGTACTTCATCAACAACCAGTGGATTAACTTCTTCCACTACTACTGGAACTACTTCATCAACGACCAGTGGATCAACTTCCTCCACAACCACTTCATCAACGACCAGTGGATCAACTTCCTCCACAACCAGCGGAACTACTTCATCAACAACAAGTGGATCAACTTTGTCCACTTCTACTGACGTAACAACAACATCATCCGCAGGTACTCCTCTATCACACATTAATATGTAAATCTCCACATCTAGCCACATGGAAAGTAAACAAATTATTTGAGTTAATTCATCCTTCAAGAGTACTTTTAGTAATTTACTAATCAACTAATTTTGTGTTTCCTTTCCTGAAATTCCCAATGTTGAACACGTAAATTACCATGACAACACTCGATTGGAGCCAGTTTACAAGGAAAATTTTACTCTCTTAACTTTTACATGTATTACACACTGAACTGTTGACAAAGGATAATCCCACTGCTTTACTTCGATTATACACGAGGCCTCTTCTCCTGTCGCTTGTGTACAAGACATGCTCTTT
>JAUTXX010308590.1:0-13807 GCA_032273605.1 Panulirus laevicauda | reverse complement strand
AAGGCATGTGTAGAAAGAAAGGAAAGTGATTGGTTCCAAGTGAATGTCGGTTTGTGGCAGGGATGTGTGATGTCTCTATGGTTGTTTATTTTGTTTATGGATGGGGTTGTTTGAAGTGATACATGACACCGCAGAATCTCTATGCCCATTTTGTACTGATAAGGCTGGAAATGTGATGGAGAAGGTTCTTATTATCGAGGATTCTGAAGATTACTTTACAGTAAGTGCTAATGAATGTCAAACAGCCATTGTGATCTGAGGGTGTTTTGGCTGCTAAGGATGGTGCAACCAATACCTGGCGCAGGAGGTGAGGCGAGGCCCACACACCATGTCGGTGACTCATTCTATCATCAACAACAGCAGAAGGCAGGTGATATAATCTTGTGTGATGATCATTGACTGGATTTTTATGACACAGGCTTGTAGTACATGACCCTACCTCAAATATATTTATTATCAGCAGAATAATTCCATTTAACAGATAGCTCACTATCCTAACACTGCAAGTGATTAAACACAATACTCTGGCACTACAGATATAAGTGCACAAAGAGCGAATAAACCAGAAATGATTGTTAAGCAAAGCCATCACAGGTGCCGTAATTAAAGGGAAGTAAATTACCATTTTCCACAAAATACTATACATAAATGGCTGTTTGCTACATGAAGAATGAGTCAGACAACAAAGATTATAATACAAAAAGGAAAGAGACCAAGTGAGAGGTGGGGGTTAATGGTAAATGACTATGCTCCACAATAAACAGTTATGTTGTCAGTGGGACAGCTATTACTTTGGGGATTAAACATTGCAAATCATTCTAGTTGAGTCAATAAAACAATGTAAACAGAATATTTCTTCCCATCATTAGTGTGTGTTCATATGTAATATGCAAAGTGTTTGAGCAAGTCTCCATTTGTTGTGCAAGGAAAGACCAACAGCACCCTTTGGTGCTGTTGAAGAGCCTTAGTGCCCATGTCTAGGGCCTGAGCTAATTAACTAGTAACATATAGACAACTGGTCACTGAAATTGTCAGAATACAAGTGTCCAACTTAAACCAAACACAAGCCGACATGGGTAGAAAGCGATCTTTGCAATACAATAAATAAAGTATCTGAACAAGCCACCGGTAGATATGATATAGTTTCATGCTGTATTAATGAAAGCAGAGAAGGAGGGACACACACAGGAGTAGAAGAAGGGTTACAGACATCTGCACATTAAATGTTTTTTATATCACATATACAGCAACTAAAATCATAAAAAAAATTACCAAATATATTGATACTTGGACTTATAATACTAACACAACTCCTAATTGCATTCTTAAGGAATCAGTAAATCTGTGACATGATGCTCCACTACACCATAACCTCCCTCTCTCCTTTGGTCCTCATCCCCTTCACATGCAGTACATAGTGCACCATCTGTTGAACGATTACAGCACCTCCTTCAACTGCTTCATTATTCGAACCTCAGGTGAGATTCAGTCATATTGTAGATGGCTAAGGGAAGGAACTTTTGTCCACCTTAGTACTTTACAGCTGTCAAAGACAAACTTTTTTAATTATGTATTACATTCAATGAAATCAATGTTTTAATAGTAAATCAGTTATGCAAAAGCTATTAGGATAATTTTCATTGCGTGTGAAGAAGCATCATAATCAATTCAATTATCATCTTACTGATGCAATAAATATTCATAAACAAAAAACAGGATTTTCCTACTACTCAAATAAAATCTTGTTAATTCTATCTCAGTTTTGGGTACCATGGCACACGGATACTGCTTAAAATTCAAATAATTTTTGACATTTAACAAAGCTGGCAGGGTATTATTCTGCATGGCTCTTTACCAAGCATACCCTTGCATGCTTTGAGGATGTTACTTAATGGAAGACAGAGTTGGTGTAAACAATATACCCAGAGTCATATTATTTTCATACCTGCTCAACTATTACCATCCCAATAAAGTAACACCAGCAACAGAGGATCAAGAGCCTTTGAGGAAAAACCCTTATTCAGCTTTGTCATCTGTTCTCTCTTTTAGTAGGATAATGCAGGGAGGATTTCCAACCCTTTGCCCCTAGCCCCTCTTCGCCACATCCTACAACACACAGGAGATACATCTGTAGCATTCTTTCTCCCTAACCCCAGGGATATTTTACAACTAAAAATTCAGACTGCTAATGCATCTCTACACACTGACAATTTTTAATCTATACAAAACAATTTTTGACATTCAATTACAACCATTTTGAGCTTCAATAAAACAATATCTTCATTTAAACTACTCAAAAAAAATGATCTATCCATCAATGCCTACAGTCTACACCATCAAAAAGTTATTATCCATCACCCTTTTTTATTATGTACACCTCTTCCTGAATGACAACAGGGTGGCACATAAATTTCATTTACTGACATGTTCAATGCCGTAAAGCAACTGCTAATGAAATCTGCATGACAGTCTGCCCATCACATAGGTGAGACAGGCACCATTTTTTGCATTAGAAAATAAAATACTAAAGAACGAGGGCTGCCTCAGCAAGTATGCACATCATAGATGCTAGAAATAGTGAAGCAAGAAAAAAAAAAAAGAGGATGAGGTAAGATGAAAGTTTCTGAACAATGAACAATTTGAGAATGAGTGGCAGACTATCAAGAGGTGATGCAGGAGAGATATAACTATAGGAAGAACCATCAATGAGAGAGTTGACAATCCTTTTACTTCTCCACTGGTCATGTTTCCTTGAAAGACAAAAGGCATTCTATTTTCTACATTCAAATAATCACCTCGAAGTGTGAGAATACCCAATTTTCATATCCAAATCAAAGAAGCAAAAAAGGAGAAGATAAAAAGGAAGCAACCCACATACCCTGAGATCTATACTGGCTCAACAGCCAAGACTGAAATTCTGTCACGAGCCTTGCATTAGTAAATTACAGCATTAACTGAGAAGGCTACACTTACATTGGACCATTATACAATTTTTTCTCACTAGTTTTTAAAACAACCCCACTTAAACAGATTAAACTTTCACAATGTGAACAATACGTAAAAGGTTTAAAGGAGATACTCTATACAAGCAGGGAACCTCGCTGCTATGATTCTCACAATTTTGCATACGTTTTCTTGTTATTATTGTACATAATTTCTAGTATAATCACTCTGCCTCATAGAAAATTGAGGTATATCTCCAATTATCAACAGATTTATACAAGATGACTTTCACAATGTCTACGACTGCTATAATATTGTATTTGCTATACCTTCATAATTCACTTATAAACTACATTTGAACCCTTGACTGTGAAGAAAAAGCAAGCAACATTAATCTTATATAAAATCATCTAAGAAAAGACATTACAAACAGCAAAAAATATAAAAGAAGTGAGAAAAGGAATAATAAAAATTGATGGATCAATCAAAACACCAAGTATAAATGTCATTTACTATTAAAACCTTAACTGAGAATATTCATATGAAATGAAATCATCATCAAACCTTTCATATATTTTCAATAAGAACAGTTTTAATAAAACTGACTGTGTTATAAAATAAGGTTAGTATTTTCTGAAAACAGAATAATCAACAGTACAGTGCAGAATTAATGTGTACTTACTGAAAAACACTTGCCTAATTTCATTAAACAAGAATACTTATAAAATGCAGTGGAATTTACAGTACTGGTATAAACATTAGGTTTTTCTGATGTTATAAGTGGGTATGTGAATCTGCAAAAGACTCAATTTGAAAGCACCATCTGTGAATCTTATGTAAGTAAATAAAAACTTTGGTTATTTACAACTCAATGACTGACTTCATCTGAAGAATCACACTGACCTTATTTCATAATATACACAATCTAAATCACAAAATTTACAGATACACATATAATGTTCTTCAATAGTGGGAACAGGAAAACTGAGGTTTACATTGGTGCAAAGAAAGTTTTCTTTTACAGTTTTCATTTTAAAATCAAAAGCAGTACCCATTCAAATTAATACTACTGATCATATTCAAGTGATAATACAGTTATTCTTCCCTGAATATACTACCTACCAGTCCTCACCTGGAATAACTTTGAGTCCTTTCCAAGATTTAACTCAGATGATTATGTGAAGAAACTTTTGTAAACATGAACTGTAATTCAAAAATTTGCAAATGACAAAAGTTGTACTGGAGTACGTCCTAAAAAATATAGTTAAATGGTGTGACATTTACATGCACAGACTTACACCAGCGACCACTTTTTGAAATGGTTCTTTCTCTAGAAATACCTCACATTACTGAGAGTGTGCCACATGTCCAGATTTCTTCTGGACAGCCTGGAAGTGAGCAGAAGTGTCTGGTTTCCAGATTATACCAGATCATACCCCTATCAGGACAGAATTCATCCAGATTTTGAGTGAGGAGAGGCAAGCACCAAACAACATGTCCCCATCTTGGCACAGGTTATGTAGTGCAACAGCAAAAACTTGATGTACCATTATGAGGGTATACATAATTACAGATTAAAAGGCACTAAAAATAAACTATGTTTTAAAATAAACTATGATTCCTCTGCCTTCCTCTAATCTGTTTGTTTACACAATTATGATAAATCTTACAAAAGCAAATGAAAATTCTTGAATGCATAGATCTTCATATTGCTGTATGGTTACGAACCAAAAAAGTCTTTACATATAAATCTGGCAAACCACAATAGTTTCCTTGCTTCATCATCAATGAGTATTGTGTCTAACTCAGAATGTGAAAAGGTGTGAGCAAACCCATGTCTTGTATAGGTGAAATTGGTAAATATATGAATAAGGATCAAGGACAAAGCAAAAGGCCTGCTGTAATCACACTAGATCAAATTCATTAAAAGTGCATAACGAATGGGAAAGAAAAATTTTTACACAACTGGTTTAAAACATATAATCAATATCATGCAAGTTAAAGTAGAATTTATCATTTAGTGTGCTGTGTCAGTTAAACAGTTTAGTTTCTCCTGCCTGGCTACGTAGTATTCATTAGTTTTCTTGTTTACATTTACTCCCTACATAAGTGTCTACAATCATAGAATCTGAACTATATTGACTTTAAGGATGTGAACATTAATTCATTATTTGTTCCAATTTTGGCATGAAAGTCATCATACTTGTAGCACCATTCTGTTAAATCGTAATCTAATTTTTTCACACTGAAGGAGTAGACAAACTGCATGGAAAAAATATCCTTTACATACTTTTGTAATACATGTATATTACAAATATAAAGTATCATTATATACAGTGACACATTCTCTCAGAAACTATTTCCTTTTCTTAAAAAGTCCTTATTGAATGCCTAAATTTACTTTAATTATGGGATTGTGGGTTAAGAGGGAAATTTTCTCGATGAGGAGTCAAGATCTACTAAAATGAAAAGGAGGCAACACTAGTTACTGATGATGATAAAATAATACACAGAACTAATTTTTCCAATTTAAATTCATTAATACTGTATTTATGGCTAAACGCACAGGCCTGCAATTATCCTTAAAGAATAAAAATGATAAAGATGATGATAATGTACTCTAATTTTGCAAAATATTTACATGTAAATTTCATGTCAAAATTGGTCAATACTGAATGTGGTGAAGAAGAGCATAATCCAACATAAAGATGCTCAGCCTCAAAAGGTTTACATGTGAATGGTTAGTATATATACTTTAAGGCTTGACCAACGAAGGATGAAAAGGAAAATAAAATAGATTCACATGTCTTCCCACCCAGTTTCACTTATACAGTATCTTTATAATATGACTACTGGGTTACCCAATAAAAATTTTAATGAAACCCTAAAAACTAAAACTTAAGTGTTACAAATAAAATGTCTACTTTATACTACTAAGGGTGAAAAATTAGGCAAAACTGTAAGGGTTTCATTTACAGAAGTGCATTTTCTGAGGCTACTACTACTTTCCTAGGCTACTAATACCACCTAAGGATGATTACCACTGACTGTACCACAACTGTATACAGGATCCCAAGGCTTGAGCAGATTTGCATGAGGTCTATCACAGAATTGCAAGAGGTGCACCACAATGGGGATCCTTCACCTGAAATAATACATTACATCAACATTTCATCTTAATCCACATCATTTACATCCTGTATCTTAAGCAGAATATTTAACACAATCTACAAAACATAGAAATTTTTCTTTCAAAACCTGAAGTGCATTACAGTTATAAATGGATTTATCTATATTAATTATACATAATCGTGGTTTCCCACATCAGCGAGGCAGTGCCAGGAAACTGACAAACAATGGCCCATTCACTCATATACACACATATATATACCTAAACGCCCATACACGCACATATACATACACATGCACAGACATATACATATAAACACGTGTACTCATACTTGCTTGCCTCAATCCATTCCCGGCGCTACCCCACCCCACAGGAAACAGCATCGCTACCTCCTGCTTCAAAGTTACCATAATGACATTATTCAGCAATGAAAATACATAATCTAAGATGTATGTCTGATAGCACTTACTCCTTGGGTAATCAGTGATCAGGCTTAGGCTCCACTTTTTAAGTCCATAACAATGAAAAATGTATACAAAACAATTCTATGACCAATATGCAAAGAAAGCAAAACACTGACGAAGCATTTAAATGCAGTGATAGTCCAGCATGCAAAAGGAAAGTTGTAAAGAATGAATGCTGTAACTATATGTTTCTAAGTACAGGAAGTATAACATACAACATGGTGGTTATCAATAACTATAATCAATAAGGTTATATATGGGCATATGAAGTAAGATGATCGTCAAAGTATGTAGGTGTTTGGATCATATCTTCTCTGCAGAAAAATTTGCTAAAAAGTGATGGAAAAGAAAAATTTGTGTATATAGCATTTCCTGAGCTAAAGAGCTCACTGATGAGGACTGTGGAACATGTTAACAAAGCACAGAGTGGGGAAGGAAAGCTACAGGAGAAATAAATGGTTTATGCACAAAAAGTACAGCATGTGACATACATAAATACGACCGAGTGATTGGCTTAAAAACATGTGAATATGGAGAAAAGAGCAGAAGTTCTACAAATATATATGAGAAATATTTTCAATATTTCCTGGTGGAAAGAATACTTGAACATAAGAAAGTTCTTAGAAAACAAGTACAACTATTGGAGCTTTAATAGGAGTAAAAAGAAAGGAAATAATATAAACCATCCATTCTGGCACAGTTTGTTATAAAGAACTGGTGAAACCTACACAAGATGTATGAAACATGAGTCTGTGAAATGAGGACAGTTAGCAATGCAAGTAATCTAATGAGATTTTCTGAGAAATGGACATGAACTTCACAGTGGATAGAGTGCAGAATAAGAAAATTTACCTAAGATACAGTAATGTGAAGGCTGAAGTGAATGAAAATGACCATAACAGAATACTGTAACCATGTGACAGAATGACAACAGAATTTACTTGAAACAAGTGATGACTGAAAAATAAAGGTGTAAGGAATAAAAATAAAAAAAGGGTAACAATGTACAAATCTAAAGAAATGTGTGGAGGTATCTGGGTTAAAAGGGGATTTTGAATGAACCATCCTGCTGCATATTGAAAGAAGGCCTAACTATAAAACAATGACAAATACAAAGTTAAAGAGACAGACATATATACACATGCACTGATAGGCATACAAGCTTAAGCAATTCTCTGAGACAGCATGTCTCTAGGCCAGACTATGCTATGTGCACCTTTTTGAGCACTTGTATCATCTACGTTGCAACTCAGTGTTACATTTTTTTTGTGAAATCCTCTCATTAAAAATGAAAAACTGTTTTGGTACAAAATCCCTCCACCAAAAATGCATTCAGCAGCTTTCTAATTAACCACAACATGAAATATATGCATAGTCAGCTTTTAGACTAAATAGTAAGTGAAAACTAATTATAGATTAATGGCTCAATTATGCCATCTAACACTTCTTTGACAACAAAAATATTCCATATCAGAAATGGAAAAAGCAGTCGATATAAGTGACAGTATGAACATTCAAGCATTTTGCAGAGAAAAATCTTATTGTAAGCTAATTTACTTGAATCCTCAACCTTGTATTCAAACTTTTAACATGATAAACACCAACATATACACCAATCGGCTGGTCATCATTGGTCAGATGTCAAGTCTATTCATGAAAACCCCCCTCGAGTACACCTTGGCTAAGGAATTAAAGTGTTTATAAATATGAAGCAAGCTGACAACAGCAACTTACAATCATTGTTTTTGGCATAGGATGAATTATAAGGTCCTGGCCACAGACCTAATCCACAAACTCTAGTTCACATTGGATTAGTTTTACCCCCATTCTTATGAGTATTTGTGAATCGAATAGGCAGAATTCTAGCACAATGATAGGAGTCTGTCTGTCTTTAGAATCATCAAAGTTTAACTGATTTTACCAATCTTCCTTTCCCTAAGTTAACTCACATCTTAATTTATTCACTCAAAACTAGAACACTGTCCTTTCCCTGCATAAATGATATGGCATTCTTTTAATGCACATAAAAATAAAATATTTACTATCTTCACACTGATGGTTCACTCATCATATTGCCTCACATTAATAATGTCTACTCACAATACCTATTTTATCTCTCTCTTCCTGTTCAAATGACATGATGCTTTTAAGGTTCTTTAACATATACTATCTTTGTTACTATATACACCCTATTACTAATATTAAGTTAACAACTTTTATTTTTTACATTATTTATTTCCAGTTTTCTTGATAATTCACAGACCACCACTTCCAACTCCTAATTTTCCACTGACAGTTACCCCAAGCCAGAATTCTAGCCCTTCGTTTAATCACCAAAGATGTGCTTCATTGTGTGGAAGTTTGACAACACCTACTCCACCACCTAGACGACGATAATTCATTGATCCACATAGCCGCCAATGATTCTGGTCTGGATCATAGACCTCTATTGTCTTGAGATATGTAGTTCCATCAAAACCCCCAACTGCATATAGCATGCCATTAACCACTGCTAAACCAACCTGTAAAATAAAAAATATAAGTACAAACTTATTCATCACTGGAATGTAAAACAAAAATACAACAGAAAAATAAGATACCCTATGAAGGATAAAAAAATTTCACCTGCTAAACTTCTACTGTAAAGAATAAGGAGCTGGATAATTACTAATACATTTGTGAGATTAACTGATGAAAACTGTTGGTTCTGAGCAGTGTCATTACACCTTGTCACTTGACATAATCTTCCAATTATTGTATATAATAAATCTCTAACCAAAATACTATTTCAAAGTTTATATAAGTAATGCAAGATTTCATGCAAAAGTCATAAATAATGGTACGCAAGAAACAAAAACTTTTAATGCCAATCATTCTGGAAAAACAATGCACCACAGGACAGTGCAAACAAAGACTGAAAAGTTTATTTAGTTCAATTAAAACCAGTACAATGTACATGGAAAAATTCAAAATGTTAGCTTGACTTACTCCACTCCGTCTTGATGTCATTGCAACAATAGGACTCCACTGATTAGTGTGGGGGTTGTAGCGTTCAGCACTGGACAACTCAGTACAATCATCTCTCCCACCAACAGCATAGATCATGTTATTATATACTGCGCAGCCTAGGTGTTTCCGACGTGTACTCATGGCTGGCATCATAACCCACTTATTCATTTTTGGGTCATATCGCTCCACTGGAAAATGTATATAAATATATATGCAAATATTTTTTCTCTCTCTGGTAAGACTTGGATGTTGACAAAATCACATTAAATCAAGTTCATTACATATAACAAACTGTAAGTATGATGTCTTTCCAATGCCATTATTTTCACATTCAAAGCAGTTAGACCCATACAGACTTTATCAAGCCTAGAGCTTCATAATCTGTATATCACATTCTCACATGCTCACTTACACCTCATTCTGTCCAACAGTACTGACTAGATTTTAGCACCCCTCTTATGAGGTAGTAGTGCCAATGGAGGTATCATACACCTGAGGTTGGCACACCCTCAACCCAATTGAGAAAATCTACACTTGTTTACATCAGCATTTATTAATATCTAACCAACTCAAATATAATGGTTAAGTTATTCTTTTCTTCCTTAGTATGGTTTAACTTCTCTGGATTCTGTTCTTCATGAATCACTTACTCCTACTATGTGGGAACTCCTTCAAAATATCAAGTGCCAACTTTATTAACAATGGCTGAAAACATATCTTACTACCACTTTAAAACTGAATCATGAGGTCCAGAAGAATCCTAAAAAGTTCCATTTTATGAGGTATAAGGATGAGCATGCAGTAAACCCTTGATTTAATGGACTAATAGGGGGAGAGGGGGGTGTCCATTAATGCCGAAAGTCTCTTAAATAAAATGTAACCGATGGGCCATTTTTTAATATAACATACAGTAATACAGTATACAGTTTACACACTTTCTTTTTACTCCTCTGTCACTTGATGTAAGGATTGCAAAATTACTTAATAAATAAAGTCACAATTCTCTGTATACAACCTGATCAAACGATAGCTTGCGGTAGACTGAGACTGAAACAAAGCAAGTATATCCCATGCTACCAAAAACAAGTGCGATATGAAATACGAATGGTGTGAAGTTTGACATTTTTTCTCATTCTTCAAATCATTATCAATTAATGTATCATTACCTGCGCGGTCTGTTAAATCCGAAATCCGTTATATCAGGGGTCGTTAAACTGAGGGTTTAGTGTATTCTCAAAAATGCTTATGTAGTCTCATGTCAGCTTGAACAACCTAAGTTACTGATAGCCCTATGAACTGTGCTAACTTCATGTAAGAAAGAGGAAAGTTGATGCAAGTGCTAAGGAGTAATTTTTTTTCTTTTGATAAGCTGTGGCCATTATCATGAACCTCACAGAGAAACTAATTTGCTTTCATGATTTCATGGTGTTGGAAGAGTTTACTGTACAAATCACACCCTACTAAATGAAACAAATAGTGCAATATGGACTCCCATATATGAGCCTCATGGGATTAGAAAGGTTTGATCATCCTTACCAACTGACCAAGAGAAAACTTCAATAAACCTATGTCCTCAGGGATCTCAAAAACTTTCTTAAATGCAGATAATCACTAAGTCAGTCTGTATTTCATATTCATGTATACTACAAACACATTAACTATAAACAAACTGTTTTATGTATAATACCTATGCAGTCTATACATAAGATCCATAGTATATACTCAACCATCCATATATTATACACATGACATCCATACATCTCCAAATAAAAAAATCATTCAACACTCAAGTAAGTTCAGGTGTACACATAAAACCCATAAGCTTTAAGAGCAAAACCAATTAAAAAAAAATTGCTACACACTACGTGCTCCATGCATAATTTCCTTCATGTTATAAGAATACCTGTGTTAAGAGGACTCTGGCCATCAGATCCACCAACAGCATACAGAAAGCCACCAAGAACAGCTACCGCAACTCCTAACCGTCGAGTGTTCATGGATGCCACCTTTGTCCATCGATTACTTTGGGGATCATACCTAAATGCACAAATCAATACAAATAATTAGTCCTACCTACAACTGTCCTAATGCACAGATGAAAAACATGGACTGATAGTTACCTTCAACTGTATCTAGAAAGTTATTTCACATACTCGAAAAAAGGTGGCCCATGAAGAATTTTCCCTGAACACTCTCTACCATTTATCACTGCAACTCAAATGTTAGATAACCTATAACAGTGCCCAAAGCCTTTGCTATAAAATTTCTGCATGTTGACTTAACTCTCAAGAACAAGAAATTGCTAGATAATTGTACAAGTTACAAATGAGAACAGTAAATAAAAAAATTTCAAGGAATATTCATCTTGATGAATTTCAACAAGTATTGGACAAACTTAGTTACAATCTTCTCTACACAAATCACTTTGTTTTTGGCTACATTCCTTAGGATATGCGGATATGCAACTTATTTTCCCTTAAACCTTTCAAACAATGATGTAAACATATCTTGAGATATATTATGATATAGTCTGTTACATCAAATGAAGAGAAATGAGAACACTGTACTTGTGAATAAAGAATAAGCAGTTATTTGAAGAGATGATTACATTAAATGAATTCTTAAAAAAATGAATATGTAATCCCTTCTGATGCTGTGTGGAATGGAATGGGAGCAGAATAAGTAGAAGAAACACAAAATTGCAAATATTTTCAAAAAGCTTACATTAGATGTGTTTGAGGTATTCAAGATAAAGCTAAGAAGTTGTGGAAATTTGAATGAAATGGAGTTTGGAGTGTAAGACCAAGTTTCTTACCTGGTATCTATGCTTATGTAAAGGAGAGTGTGGTAATGCTCATGAAAAATATGTGGTATGAAGCAAATAACTGTGAATGATTAGGTTCCATGTACAGTTTATGAGAGCATAAAGAAAAGGATACTGTACCAGATGATAGCAATAAAAAAAAGTCAACTTTTTCTTTTTGGTAGTATAAAATTACAAATGTGAAAGAAAAAGTAAAAAGAAAACCGGAGAGCTTATGGAATGTAAGAGTAAAACAAATTCCAAAAGAAGGAAAATGAGAAGCTATAATATATCTATCAAGCGGCAGATAATGATGCCGAAGGGGTGTGAAGGCACATGAGACAGTAATTTACCCAAGGAAAGTCAGAAAAGAAGTTTCATATGTTATTCCACTCAACTTTGTTAATGAACCAGTATTTACACTTAAAAAGGGCCACTGGATACATTTATGAAAGTGTGATCAGATGAACCAATTTGGGGCAAGACTGAGCATTTACTGTAGGGTGGACTAGAGGTGAAAAACAAAAACAGAATGTTAGGAGAGTGGTCACAGTGGTCAGGAATATGGGTAGGGTGGGAGATAATTTGCTCTACATCATTGAGAATGGAGAATGTGAGGGCTTTAATCCCTCTACCATCTGTATGGGAGGAATTCAACCATTCCCTATGGTAGACGATCTTGGCTGTCACAGACTCATAGAAGGAGTTTAGACAGTCAAACAAGGACAAAAAATTTGTAAAATTAGGGAGAGCAATAGGCAAAATGGAGGAAAAGTGTGGAAGTAGGAAGACGGACCTTGCGCCACATAACATCAAAATATGGAGACGAAGGTTTTTGAGGCAAACAACAGGTGTTGATGTTGGAATAAAAAGAAACAACACATCTGAACCAGAATCATGAGTGGAGCTACAGTTAGCTATGAAAAAGGGACTAGTTAGAACATCACTAAACAACTGTCTCAGACAGAAGTAAGATATTAGAAGTACTAGACAGATGGTGTTCAATTGAAGATGGGTTCATGGTATCTGTATGAACCAGTCTTTTCTTGTATGAAAAGTCTTTAAATTCATCTAGAAAATAATTATTACACATGACAGCTAGAGACTGAGTGTGAACGATTGTGGCCTTTGTTGTTTTTTCCTAGCCCTACCTCGCGCACATGAAGGGGGAGGTAGTTGTTATTTCATGTGTGGCGGGGTAGCGATGGGAATGCATAAAGTCAGATAGTATGAATTATGTAACTGTGTATATATGTATATGTCTGTGTGTGTGTATATATATATATACATATGTATATTTGCGTGTGTGGACGTGTATTTATATACATATGTATGTGGGTGGGTTGGGCCATTCTTTCGTCTGTTTCCTTGCGCTAACTCGCTTCCTGCACCTTTTAGTCGCATTTTACGACGTGCAGATAATACGTGGGAAGTATTCTTTCTTTCCTATCCCCATGG
>JAUTXX010308589.1:0-24532 GCA_032273605.1 Panulirus laevicauda | reverse complement strand
ACTTCCTCCAGTTTTTCTCCATTCAAACTTACCTCCCAATTAACTTGACCCTCAACCCTACTGTACCTAATAAACTTTGTCATACCTTTGTCTGGATATAAAATTAAATCTGATATACTGTGATTGCAGAGCAGTATATCTGTACTAAGGTGCTCTTGATTTAAGCTATCCCCTTTTAAATATTTCCTTAACTTGATCATATTCATAGCTCCTGTACCTGAAATGTAACGCCCTTATAACCTTCAGTCTGACAATCTGAAATACATGATGCATAATATGCTTCCACAGATAATATCAGGCTCCTTTATGTTTGGTGTTTTTATATATTTTTCTTTCAGCTGTCTTTATTTAATGTAAAAGAATTGAATGACATAGTCTTTTACATTTTTTAAGATTTGGAAATACATTTTGAGTGAACTGCAGAGTCCAAGAGCTTTAGGCATTTTTATGTATTTTTGTAGAGAAATTTACCTTTATTTTTTCACCAGGACCCATTTCAGAAAAATTTAGGGTGTTACCTAGGATCCTTTTTCCAAGAGTTCCTTGAGCTGGATCCAAAGCTGTGTTACAGACTGCATGATGCTGAAAGAAAATTTTTGAGATGGGTTACTGGATTTGAGTGAGTTCGGTCACTTTTGGGAAAGCTGTGTCATCATCTGAAGTGAGGGGTGGCAATGCTGTTTCCTGTGGGAAAGGGTGGAACCAGGAATAGATGAAGGCAAGCAAGTAAGAATATGTATATGTGTATGGATGTATATGGCCATGTATGTGTATGCATAGATATGTGTATTTGTTGATGCATATATGTATGTACATGTACATCTATGCATGTATATATGTGTATATATAGGACTGGAGGATAGTTAGTAATTTTCTAAAAAGTGTTAAATAAAATGAAACCACTGCACGTACTAAATGTCATAATCCCAAGAATAATCTGAAACTTTCATAAGATACCAGTGCAAAGTATTTCTATTGTGAAAAGTAGTTGTAGTATTTGTATGTAAAAAATCTAACGCTGTGTAGTGTTTTGTGGCCTACATCTGACACTCTACAATAAGCTCTACATTTCCAATATCTGTGTAATTAGCCTTAGCCTCATCTTTCAGCTACATGTCTTCTACTGCTGAATGGCCAGCATCCTATTTTGCAGCCTAGTTTTAATCTTGTTTGGCTGAAAAATAACACTTCCCCTAAAATATGACTGCTTGCACATTTTCTAATATATACAGTACCTGCTCTTCACTGTACTTAAATCTAATGACATATTGTATGAACTCTAAATAATTGGGTATTTCACATGCTCATAATTATATTTAATGAACATTTCTAATTTCTTTTTTGTATATGTAAAAATAACCTTGCAGGCAGTCATATTTTAGGGGGGTCAGTGCAACTTGTCAATGGTCAACAAACCTTACAGTAGAGACGATGAAAGTCTTGCTCGGCTTGGCATGAGGTAAAAGCACCAAAAATCTAAAGGTAGGCTGGTAAAGGTACAACATATTTCACTACAACACTCAACTTCCCTTCCCATAAGACATTCAATTTGCTTGGCTCACTAGCACCTTCCCTCCACTTTCCTTGTACACTAATCACTCAATTTGTTTCACTGCTTGTAACCTGGCTCGTCTTCGGACTGTGACACACACACACTTTGAAAGCAGTTGGCAAGTAACTAGAATTAATGTAGAAAGTTCAATCAATCAATGACCTGCCAATGAACTTCTTTGATTTAATGAGCTTCTCAATTCTTGTATTCGATTATACATTTATCTAACACTGTAACTTTCTTCACCATGTTAAGATATTAGAGATGAGAGTCAAAAAGTAATCATTTTGATCAATAAACTAGCAAAACACAACCGAAAGAATTAATTTTTCCAAATTTTCTTCCCTCTACTTTAAACTGGATCGACGAGTAACGTGGGAGGAAGATACAAGAAGTTTTTAAACCATCTAACACTTGTAAGGGGCAATATATGATGCTCTATTTTCTTTCTCTAAAAAACATTATACTAAAATAGAAATACAGACCACAACGTTTATACACGTCAAATTTTCTGCGATAAGGGAAAAACATAATTGATACATGAAATTCATAGAATCAAAAATCTTATCGGGAAATGTAAGAATAAATTCAGTGTTGAAATTGTCAGTGGTAAGAATGCACATTAGGTAACCTGCCGGAAAGAACACCTGAATATGCAAAACTTAAAGTATGGCGTATTTTAAGAAAATATCGATATACAGTATCCTTTATCAGAGGAAAATTTAAATTTCGGAATATTTAATGACTTCCAATGGCCTTTAACCTTTTATTTACGCCTCTGAAGAGGTTGGTGGAGGGATGAAAATATAGACGCCAGACTCCGGTTGGCTGCGGCTTCCCGACACCAATACGCTGCTCGTGTGTTTACTACTCGTTGGCTACGTTGTGATTTCCATGAATTAACCCCACAGCCACACGTAAACTTCTTAGAAGAAATCCGTGCTTTTGTATTAAGAACCAACAGTATATTCTAGATGGTGAGTAGAGAACTGGAGTGGTAAAATTAGCCTGGCGGGAAAATGTTGCCCACGAGAGAACTGTCAAGCTTCACCAGAGCCTCATGTTTTGCTTGTTCCATTGGTTTTTTCATATTTCCTGTTATATAGACATTGTGAATGTAGTGTTGTATGGAAAAAATGACGAGTGCTGCACTTACCGTGCTGGTAAAATGCTCGATATCTTAGATCTCCATGCCACCAGGTTGATACAGCAGGTTCGTGTTCTATGGGGATTTCATGCTCATGTGAATGGTTATTTAAAGGTGTTGGTGGGTTATTAAATCTGGTGGCGTTTTTGCACGTCCATATCATGCAGAGAAAGAAAAGAAAATTAGATGGCTGTAAAACATTGACTGATGTTGCTGTGATAGGGAATAACAGTGATTGACAACAATTTTGGCCTGAAAGTGTCCTGTTCTCTGAATTCATGAACTTATTAATTTTTTGTTGTTTCAGCTTGTAATTGATTAGATAATGTAGAAATATAGTTCTGTAACGCTGATTGGGTTGCTGACATATTGCTGAAAATCACAATAAGCAATTTGTTATTGTAGAACTCATCTAAGTTTTAAAGCATTGCATTTACATTAATTAGCTATATTGATGATATCAGGTTAGTTCTCAAAATGGAAAGCTAGTTTTCTTTGTTAATTGAATTCCAGATGAAAATTAATTTACAGTGACCCCTTACATGCATTTTATGATTTAAGGTGATAGTCTTGATTAATTTAGGATACTTGCTTACGAATTGAAGAGGTTTAGGTAGATATATACTTTAAGGACTCAATAAGAACAGCTTTTAAATGTATAGGGAATCATATCACTTGACCTCCTGCACTTTGTAGAGGGAAGGTAGACCGAAGAAGTGTGACTTCAATTTCTTTTTATGATATAGATGTATGTGACATTAGAGAGGGCTATGTAGATGAATGAAGATGAGGGTTTGATTAGCATAAATGTCCAGGGAAACACTTCAAGATATCAGTAGAACTTACGAAAACCTTGTCTAACTTCATGTAAGGATCAAGATATACTTTTCTTTTTGTTGAAATATGCTGCTAATATTGTTATATTCATCCAGCCACCTGTTGCAAACTATTTGCTTGAATTGGCTCCAATTAGAGGGATGGGATTAGACACACATGCATTGCCCGGACTTTGCAGCAATGAATAGAAATTATGAAATTGATATTTTCCAAATTATCAATATATGTAATTAATTTTGGCTGGTAGGGAAAGTTTGGTGAGGTTTTTATAGGTTCAGTTTAGTTTATACTATGTAATTATTTCACATTTTTACTCAATTTTTCTGGAGTTTGCCAACCTCCCCCACTTTCACCTTTACAGTATTATATTTGGATATGTGAATATTAAAATTATATTAAGTATATTGAATGTATTAAGCTTTAGGAAATAGTTGCTTAAATGAGTCATAGGCCTGTCAACAGCTAGAGTCATTAATGCCATCAGCATCAACCTTCATCCACCAACTAAGAAATCTTTAATGTTATTAGGTGTTAGAATGATAATTCTAAGGTCATATACGCTCTCACTATGTATGTGTCCCAAGCTGTGAATGAATTAGATGCTTTATGTATATAATTTAATGTGATTACAGAACTACTTGTGGGGGACTGTTATATATTATTATCTTTTATACTGTATTATTATACCTTCAAAAATGTTAGGTTAATCAATGTAAAAGTAGGTACTAGTTTTGCACTTCTAAATACATTTGTAGAAAATCAACAGAACTTATGAAAACCTCACTGAAACTCCTGTATCAAAAGTTATCTTAATTCTCAGTATTCTGATTGAAATATCCAGGTCAAACCCCTGATTGTGTATAATACAGATGGACCTGTATGTCAATAATCAGATGATGCACTGTTAGTGGAAATGTGACCCCCAGCAGCAGATGAATTTAATGTTGGCATATTGCTACTATTGCTGTAGCTACCAGTTGAGAGTTTTATATAGGATGAAAATTTTACAAGAGTTTTCCCTAATTTTGCATTAACTCCACCTTTTCTCTGGTATACATAACCTTACTGCTATTGTCTCTTATAATATTATATGATGAAATATCATAAACATTATTTATGCATTCTCTTGTCTCTGTACTTACACTACAGAATATATCACTCTATATCCAAAGCAGATTATGATGTGGCACCCAATGCATTTTTAGATTGGATTTAAGTGTTAGGATTCCACTGATGTGCTTTTCTCTCACTTCCATAGGACATTTCTATGGTGCCTAAGAGATATGAATTTACCAATTATCATCAAAACTGCATGTGTGAAGCTTTTGAGAATGAAAACATGTTTGTACTCATCTTTGTTAATATAAACAACTCAATAAAAGTTTAGAGAAACATTTGAGGCCCTGGAAAAAGATAGGGCTCGGAACAAAGGTGTTACTGAAAAGTAAGAGTACTGCAAACAGATTCATTATGTATGTAGGGTTAATGAGTGTGATGTCTCTGAAAGCATTAGGCACCATACATACCCTCTTCCTATGCCCACTAAGACCTTGGCCTTTAAATTAGGGACAGAATTCTCAATTGTAGATATGCATCTGGAGATATTGACTCGTATGAGTGTGCCTGGAGGTGTTAAAGGTTTATCCCTTAAACTGCAGCTACAGAAAACCTGGCTACCACTGTATGTGCAATAAAGCATGAGAATAAATCTTAAAAGCACATTATTTTCTTTTGAAGTTAAGGATATGTATGTGACAATATGAAAAATTAAAATTTTAATATATCTACCCCAGTTTTACTGTTTATGAATGCAAAACTTCATTTGCAAAAAGAAAGAGGTATGCATGCAGAAGTAGAAAAGATAAAGAAGATATTTCCTTTCTCAACCTTTGTTTTGCTGTGGTGGCATGTTAAAGTTTATTAATGTTACACTGGGCACACAAGTTAGAACAGTTATGCAGAAAACCTGTTTCAGGGGATGCATGCTGCACTTGATCATGGATCAACAAATTATGTATGTTGCAGTTTAAGGTGTAAGATTGAATGGTTTTATGAATTGCAGCACAGGTTGTACCTCTAATCTGCACTCTATGGTTAGACAACTCCAATGGTCTGGCATGTTTTGAATCTGCTGCCAGTAGTTTGTGGATCTCCCACCACGGTGGCGCTGTTAGCAGTGCTAAGGTATTAAAGTCTGTTTGTGCTGCACCTGAGCTAATTAACACTCCTGTTAATTTCTTATAGCCTGAGAGCATGTGTATAATGCTGTTGAATCTGCTTTGTATTGGCGTCGTATGCCACAAACAACCCTTGCCAAAGATATTGAGGAATCTCCATTTGTGGGGTAAGGATTCCAAAGACAGGGTAACAATTCTTGGCTGCAGCAATGCTGCAGGAACAAATAAAACCAGGTCGATGGTAATTGATAAGAGTGTTTACCCAAGGGCCTTTAAATGGGTGTTTCTATTTTGAGGCATTTTCTGTGGTCTGGCATTGGCCATGTCCCAAGTTTGCTGGATTAAAGAGGTACAGCCTGTAGTGTGAATACTATGAGTCAGTTATAGGAAGAGAGTTCTCCAATTGTGTTGTCTTGTCTGAACCTTTTATACATACTATGTCTAACCCTCTTTATTGGTGTTACAGTACTTTGCCTGCTTCAGATTACACTGCAAGCTAAAAAGTTACCTTTAGCAAGGCTGTCATTGGGAGTACAGTTTTGTCAAAGAACATCTTGCTCCAAAGGAGTCTAGATTTCCTTGCAACTAACATTAGGGCAGCCTTTAGAAAGAGGTCCAGGGTAACACTTGGAATCTTTCATAGAAATTGGACTTAGGCAGTTGTAAAAAATACTGAACAGCATGTATACTTATGTCACATATCTATTGAACAGCTTGAAAGAGGAGGATGAATGGGTAAGTTGGCAGTGAGCTAGTTTCCTTGTTTGGGACACAAACCTTGGTCTAAGAGATAAGTATGTGGTAACACTAATCATGGTGATGCGCTGTGGGAGCTCATGGTTATGTCCTGCACTTGCATGATTGTCAACAGTGATTAGCCCATCCTCACATACCTCGCAGAGTTTTAGATTTTTTATTTACCAGTCAAAACACCCTGTGCATTAACAACTGTTTAAGAGTTGTGAAAAAAATATTAAATGTAAAATACGTGAAGAAGCACTGCTTTTGTATTAGAGTAGTGGATGAATTCAATAAGTGATGATGTATTGAGTGTCATCAGTGTGCAGAATTAAGTATAAGGAGGGTAAAGAAACCATAATAGAGGGTTCACGTGAGTATAAAACTTCTTGCCTGTATTTTACAGTTTGATGATTATGAAGAGGAAGAGCATGAGGTCCTTTTAGATACCAGATCATCATTCCAGAGTCACCTTGAAATAAATCAAATCCTTTTGCAGATCTTTCTGTCTTCTTTTCTTTCCTTTCTTATTTAGAGATGTTTATTGAATGCAGTGATTGACAAGATTCTTCATGCAAAACACTTATACTTGCATTATGATTTTATAAATATAAGATAGGGACTGTGTGAAGTATTTGTAGATAGCTATCCATCTTATTTGACACTATTGCAGCATGTGGGAATGCAGAGCGTGTGATGCCTGCATCATCAGCTGAGGTTATAGGGGTGGCGCTGCAGTCTGCATACCGACATAGAACGGTGGACACAGCCCCCTCTTCCTTACATAAGAAAAGGCACTTAGAAGACCAACTTTTAGCATCTAGTAAACAGGTAAGATTGTTTTAATTCTGGTGTTGCTTTATCTTTGTAGCTGTGTTCTAGAATGGTATGAGCTATTTAAGTGGTTCATATGACTTGTTTTTCAGTGCTTAAGTATTGTTAGAATATGCTGTCTGTTGGAGATATCTATATATCACCTCTTCAGAAAGGATTAATGATATGAATCTGCATGATGAAGAAGGAGAAAGAAGCTGATAATGGAATTAAGACGATGATAAAGTATAAGGATTTTGGCCATGGTTATGGGATTAAGTCTTGCAGCAGACCACTAGATAAGGTTATGGTGTTAATTCAGTGTAAGTAAAGTCTAAGTAGGAAGTAGATGGTTCTTACTTTTGATTTGTGTTGTCACATTTTACTTAATAGATGAGCACACATTCCATTTACTACTTACATTTTTCTGCTCTTGTTTAATTGTTGTAATTTTTTCAGTTGAATTACCAGGTATTCCTTAGATTAATTGATAATATTCTTTGTTTCTGTGAAATTATCTCCTTATTTGATAATAATCTTACCTTTTGTTAAGTAAAATACTGTATCTTCTCAGTCTCTTTCTATACGTAATGTTAATCTTTTTGTCCAGTGAAATTTCATCACTCATACTTTTTCAATGCAGGATATTCAGTGGATCCTGAAAACATTCCTTGATACAGTCAGGTGTAACATAATGGCTTTTTGATATACAATAAAAGCAACGATTGATAACTTTTTTCCGAAGATTGAGATCACTAGTTGTGCAGATGAAATGTTGTACAGTAATTTTGTATAGATTACCATTTGTCTTATAGGTGCTGCTGAACCATGTTGAGTATGACAGTGTGGGCACCCAACAGTCATTGGTGCTAAGCTCTTTGAAAACCAAATATGTGAACCTGACAGCCAGCGACACCACCACTCCTACCTCTCCGTCAGGTAGCATGGCCCATGCACAACATAAGCCATCCTTTGGTGTGAAAGAAGATCAGTTGGATGAGCCTCGTGTAGTCTTGTGGCCTCGGGACAAAGTCACTCTTGGGTGGAGGAAGACCTTCCCCCCGGGTGCAGGAATGGTCAACATGGGAAACACGTGCTACCTGAACTCCTCACTCCAGGTTAGTTTGAAATAAAGCTTAAAAACAGCTGTTTAAATGCATTTTGAGGGAAAGTGTGATGGATAGCTGGCAAAAGTAATGGACCAGAATGTTATAAGGATGAGTCAGTTTGGGAAAACTTGTTGCTTAAGCAGAAAGATTTTTAAGGAAAGTATATTCCAGGGCCGATGTAAGATTTAAGACTATTAAATGCTATCTGCTGTGGTATTTGGAGGCTTTCCTTGCTATAGCTACATTAGCTTTTTTATGTTTGCCATTTTCTGTGTTGCAAGGTTGTGTCAGAAAGAAAAAGAATATCCTCATTTGCTCACATCCTCTCTTTAGCTGTCATTTCTGATGCACCAAAACTAGAACCTCCTATCCACAGCGAAGCATTACAGATATTTCTGTAGTTTCCCCTGCCTGTCTCATGTCCTGGTTCAGTACATTGACAGCATGATGCTACATATATTACATCACTCCAATTCACTCCCAGCATCTTTCACATCCTTCTTTCTCTTCCTTGTTCTTTCCTTTTCTTCATGTCCTCCACTTCTGAAATGTATACCCAATTAATCATCCTCTCCTTACTCATCTTCTCTGATGTCCACACCATTTTGGCACATCCTTTTCATCTCATTCAACCACATTCTTCTTACTTCCATGTTCCGCATTCAAGTTAGGTGGTGAGGTTTATGTGCTAGCCATGCTGCAATGGCAGAATCTCACTGTATGTACTCATAAGTAGTTACACATGTCATTTCGTACGTGATCAACCCTCCTCATCTTATTTTGTTCTCAAGCATTTCATTTTAGTCACATCCACCCTCCTTTTTTACCCCGATTCCTTGCATCCATATGCATCAAATACACATCATATTTGCCCTCAGACAGTGACATCTCTTTGTAATCCATAGTCATTTTCACCCATATCAGACTTGGGCTCACTTCCATACACACACTCGCACAACTTCAGCAGGAGGAAGTTATTTTACTAGAGTTGCTTATTTAAGGAAAGCTGCCTATTTTTACTGTGCATTAAAACAAACTTTATCCCTGGGGATAGGGGAGAAAGAATACTCCCCACATATTCCCTGCATGTAGTAGAAGGCTATTAAAAGGGGAGAGAGCTGGGGGCTGGAAATCCTCCCCTCCAGTTTTTACTTTTGAAAAGAGGGAACAGAGAAGGGGGCCAAGTGAGGATTTTCTCCTTAGAGCTCAGTCCTCTGTTCTTAATGCTATCTTGCTAATGTGGGAAATGGTGAATATGTATGAAAAAGAATGACTAACTTGGGGTGCTAAATCTCTGATGTCTTGCTTCGATATCATTTTGGACAAAATATTATTATGCAGGTCAAGATGACAGTAGTTGAGCTGCTCAAAATCACAGCAAAAAAATTGGTGCCCTGTAGTAAGCCATTTGTAACTCAAAGAGGAAGTTATATGCTTTACAGAGTCCCACAACAGTTTGGTGGCACCTCAACTTCAGATTGCCTTCCTTAGCTATAGTTTAGATATTCTTGTTCGGCTCTGTGTTCACAGAATGGAGAATTGTTCTTCAAGGAGTTGGGGGGGGAAGGTGAATATGTTTTCTCTTGCTTTCTAGTATGCATTCTTGTGATAAACATAAGGTTTGTTCACTCCATTGCACCTGTAAAGCAGTTTCTGCAGGTTTGTGTACATTCTTTTGGTAAATTTGTGACGATTTTAATGTACTAGTCTCTCATTATACAAATCACTGAATCCTGTTTTATGAGGGGATTATGTACTTGATAAAAAATTTCTGTATCCTAACTCTTATATAAGGACCATCCTCAAAGCAGCATTCCATCAGTATACCATATATTAAAATGTGAATTGTATCACCTGATTGCCATATAATGTGTAAATTAGGTAAGATTTAATGATTTGATGGTTCTTTTTGTATTGAAAACTAATGCTGGTAAGTATTGAGAGCATTTAGAGTGTAGAGTGTTTATGACTTTTTGATGATCTTTGTGGTTTGGGAAGAGAATATTATGCCTGTCGAATGTGATATTTAGAGTATTTGGAATTCTCCTGGTTGGTATTGGTTAATTTTTCAGGGTTAGGGAAGGGTGCACTTGAATTCATGTCTGTCTGGAAATAAGAGGATAATGTTGGATTTCTAAGGAGATACAGGAATTTTGTCGAATGAACTACAGAGGCTCCTTCACTTATGATGGGGTTATGTTCCGATAAACTCATTGTAAGTTGAAAATATCATAAGTCAAAAATACATTTAATACTGTACATCTAACCTACTGAACATGATATCTCAGCCTAACCTACCTTAAACATTCTCAGAACACTGTAGCCTACAGTTAGACAAAATCATGTAACACAAGGCCTATTTTATGATAAAGTGTTGAATATCTCAAGTAATTTATTGAATACTGTACTGAAACAAAAGCAGAATAGTTGTATGGGTACTCACCATTAACGTGCACAACTGAAAGCACACTGGACATGAAGAATGTTTGAAGCATATACACTAACATTAGTTGCTTGTGATGAGAGAGGATACTACATCAATAGGGTCATAAATTTCTCTCTCTTCTGAGGATGCTTGAGAATAGCTGGTGGAAGGCACTCGTGATCACATAGCTGACTGGAAGCTGTGGCTCACTGGCACTGCACAGCATCACAAGAGAGTAACTTACTGCATATCAGTATCCCAGGGAAAAAATCAAAATTCAAGAATTCGAAGTATAGTTTCTACTGAATGCATATCACTGTCACACCATTGTAACGTAAAAAAAAAAATTGTAAGTTGAACCATCGAAAGAGGGGGAGCATCTGTATTGTTCTAATTGCATAATGTTCTTCATATTTGTTGTTGCTTGAGGAGTGTCATGGACCTGTAATGATCATATGGTTGTCTGTATATGAGAAGACTTTCTTGCTGTAATCTACAGGTAATAACAGAAGGCCTTGCAAGTGGAAATGATTCTCATTTACCTTCTGTAGAAGAGGAGGAGGTGGGCATGAAATTTTGACTTCCTTGACAATGGCATTAACAAGTTCATATGTATGAATGGTAGGCTTCTGTTAATAGATATTTGAGAAACACCCCTTTGTATCTCTTAATATATTCAGTAGTTAGGACAACTGAAAATTTTGAGAGGAAAATCACAAGGATGTACTTCATCCCATGTTCCCATTGTTTATCATTAGTAAACTCCCTTCCTAGTGACTTTGTTATAATGTATACTCAAG
This sequence comes from Panulirus laevicauda, assembly GCA_032273605.1. Lineage (NCBI taxonomy): Eukaryota > Metazoa > Arthropoda > Malacostraca > Decapoda > Palinuridae > Panulirus > Panulirus laevicauda. Next base: position 12,934 of record JAUTXX010308589.1, on the reverse strand, counting down.
CTTCATTTTCATTTCACGGAATTTGTGAATGAGGTTGAAAATTAAAGGGCAAGTATGTCAAATTTGAAAGTTAAGATACTTCTTGATCTGAGGAGGATTATAAAGGGTAAGAAGGTTTATTAATGTCTTTGTTTTGAAAGATTTGTTCATTTTTTATGATAGTTTGAAGTATTACTAAAGTATGCAAGGACAAATAAGGGGTTGATAAAGGCAGCATAATATGTTTTGTAGGAGGAGAATGTGGTGTAAGATTAGTAGATAGTGAAAAAATGTGGCTGTAATAAATCTTGAAATAGATAAAAGGGTCACTTGAAAATTAGGCATGAATATTGTGTAGGCACATAAGGTAGAAGCAGTTTGTAGGAACATAGGTAGGAGCTTCTGTAAACTGCGCTAGAGTTGCTCTCTGCTCGTGGCCTGTTGAGGGTGAGGCATGAAAGCTAAGAGGCAGTGCTGGAGTTCAACAGTTATGGAGACTCTTTTGCCGTGGCCACTCCCTCTGGCCACCCCCTGAGGGAGTTCCCAAAGGGAACAGGCATCAGAGATATAGATAGATAGATAGATATTCACTTGAAAGGTAAAAAATTGATATGTATTGTATTATGACCCTGTGAAAAGGAAGGGTGCCAAATTGATGAAGAAAGGTTTAGATTTTTTTGAGGTGGAAGAAGTAAGATAAGATTTAGTGAGTGCATCGAGAGGCTATTAGTATGGAAGAATGATTGAAGTTACACAGTGGACAAGGATACATATGGGAGACTAACAGATTTTGTTTTATTCTCTTAGGCTCTTTTCCACATCCCGGCCATGGCAAATTGGCTTATAGAAGACCTCTCAAGCCACACTACTCGATGTGAAAATATTTCAGGAAATGCCTCGTATTGCTCCGTTTGTGCAATGATGAGGACTTTTCGCTCCACTCTTGATCGTTCAAACACTGTCATCAAGCCATCACTTATTCAACACAAACTAAAAAGTGAGTATTGTTTTCATACTCATGTGGCTGTCTGTCTGTCTGTTATTTTGAGCATTCATTATTATGTTTATTTCTTTTAATTATTATATTCAGTACCACTTTCAGATATCATGCAAGCCTGCATCTGAAGATACTGTCCTAATAGTAGCTACTTTCTAGTTTGCACAGAACTAAGAATCTCTTCAGGACTTCCTAATGTTGCCACATTTATAGAGTATGTTCTTTGTTAAATTTTTCTCAAAACATACTTTAATGATTAGAAAAAAGACAAACTTTTCTGAAAGTGTGCAATATGAAATTGATTGACTTTCCATTTCTTTTCATTTAAGTGGCAGTTTTCACTCTCTCTTTTTGTTTCAAGTTGTACTTTTTTTTATATGCATTGAGAAATGCATTTAAGTGCTGTTCCTTAATTTGACTGGGAAAAGCTTTTGTTTTTTAAATCTGTATTTCTTTCATTCTCAAGTACCTACCTACCCATGAGTGACTAAGATGATATTTTGCTGAAATGCAGGTCTTGGAGATAGTGCTTACAATATATTTTGCCTGGTGAACAGTATGGTGAATCCACTGATTAAGCCATGTGATGAGCTGTATGATGATAAATTTTTCACCCACCACAAGAGACAGAAAACTATTGATGAGAATGTTTAATGAATATATCAGTAACAAAATTGAATTTTGCTTTGTTGTATGGTTACCAGCCAAATACACAAAAACCAATAAATTAAAGAATTCACTTAAGCTCCCCAAATAGAGTAAAGAAGTTGGAATGCAGGAACTATCATGATGGACTGAAAATCAATTAACTTTAGAGTCTGAAAAGAAGAGAGATAGTAATCAGGGTTTGGCAACAAATTTAAGGGAGGAAGGACAATAATGATGGCTGAAAGCCTTTGAGCAAGCAAGAATTTAGGGTTTGATTATTAAGTGTAAAAGTACTGACCAAGATATACTTAAAATATTTTTTTTTTATACCTGTTCATCTACTGTGCCAACAAGCTAATGCCAGTTACGGAGAAGAAAAAGCCTTATTGCACACAGCCATTCTCTATGTCTCGTATAATGAACCAAAACCACGGACCTTTCTCTAGTTCCCTCCGACTGCTTCGTATTCCTTGGTTTAGTCTAATGAAAGGACGTCACCCGCTGTACATAGTATCACTCTAATTCACTCTGTATCTCATGCTCTCCTTTCACCGTCCTGCATTTTCAGTTCCCCAAGTACTGAGAATTTTTTCACTCCATCCATTCATCTCCAGTTTGGTCTTCTCCTTTTCCAATCTAGTTTTTTTTATGATAAGCCCTTTCCCACCTCAGTGAGGCAGCGTCAAGAACATATGACTGAGCCTTAGAGGAGAAAATCCTCCCATGGCCCCCTTCTCTATTCCTTTTAGTCACCTTCTACTTACAAGTAAGTAATGAAAGGTTGAGAGAGATGTGTGGAAATAAAAAGAGTGTGGTTGAGAGAGCAGAAGAGGGTGTGTTGAAATGGTTTGGACATACGGAGAGAATGAGCAAGGAAAGATTGACAGAGGATATATGTGTCAGAGGTGAAGGGAACAAGGAGAAGCGGGAGACCAAATTGGAGGTGGAAGGATGGAATGGAAAAGATTTTGAACGCTCGGGGCCTGAACATACAGGAGGGTGAGAGGCATACCCCCTCTTCTACCCTGTGACTCACTTCTGCTTCCATGGCTTCATTTGCTACCATATCCACTCCCAGGTATCTGAAACACTTCACTTCCTCTAAATTTTCTCCATTTAAACTTTCACCCAAGAGACCTTTCCCTTTGCAGTGCTAAACTTGATGACCTTGTTTTTGCTCACATTTGCTTTTATGTTGATTATTCTGTCTTCAGCGTAGTCAGAGGAGAAGCTGGATAGCATGATGGGCTGCTTTGGTGCTTTTTGTGAAGTAAGACGAATTTGAATAAAAGTATGGCTCTTGCTTATGAAAGTGTTAGGGCATCCCAGAATAGTATCAGTCTACATGGTGTAAAACCAGATGTTATGGATGAATTTTAAGTATTTAGAAGTAAAGTTCAGCAAGAATGTTAGTGATAAAGATGAAGGTAAGAGCAGATTCATGCAAAGAAGAAATTTGGAGATGCACTGAAAGCTGTTGTGGATGATAAAGATTAAGTGTAGAGTGTGCAAGAAAATTTTTCCATCTCCGATGAATAGATGTGAAAACCAACTTTTTATAGGTTAGGATAATTGTAAATAATGAGAGTCGTAGAGATGGGTCGCTTGAGTTTTTTTCATACATGTTCACCGTTTCCTGTATCAGTGAGGTAGCCTTTAGAACAGAGGACTGAGTCTAAGAGGGAAAATCCTCTCTTGGCCCCCTTCTCTGTTACTGCTTTTGGAAAAGTAAAAACTGGAGGGGAGGATTTCCAGCCTCCCGCTCCTTTCCCTTTTAGTCGCCTTTTACGATATGCAGGGAATATGAGGGAAGTATTCGTTCTCCCCTATTTCCAGGGATGAGCTTGACTCATATATTTAAAATTAGGAGGGTAGATATGGTGAAGAATGAAGATACAAGAGACTGTGTCATGAAGAAATTATTATAAAGGCATATTGATAAATTCTTTTAGGATGGAACAGCGATGTTGAATGTATGGCAGATGGTAAGTTAGTCAAGTGGTATATAGTAATACAGCCAAAGGTATAAGGAAAACATGTAGAGTGCAAATGTGGATAGATGATGTGAGAAAGTTTATTAGGGCTTTGGTATTTCAGATGAAATTGTAAGAGGAATGAATGATACGGTGCAGTGAAAACATTTTGTTTGTGGAGGTAGTGTGAATAGAGATGCTGTTGTTATTTAGAAAGTCATCAGTGTATACAGAGTAAAAAAAGAATAAGAAGCACTATCTGGGGGCAAAAGCTTTGCCACACTGGAAATAGGTTGAGGATGTGTTTAACTCATAAGAGAAGCTGTGTAAGCATGATCTATATATTTTTTTAAGTTCTTTATGAGCTGTGATTTGTTTGTCTTCAGAAGACAGTTGGTTGTTGTAATGGATAATTTGTTAGATTGCACAGGTTCTCCATGTTAAGGTCTAGCTACCTTGACAGAACAGGACTGTCAGGGAAGTCTAGCTACCTTGACAGAACAGGAGTGTCAGGGAAGTCTAGCTGCCTTGACAGAACAGGACAGTCAGGGAAGTATCCTGTAATATTTTTCTGTGTAGGTCTAGAAATATGGCTTTTCATCCTAAATTAATTTGTTGATTGCTTGTTATGTCCTCTTCCCTTATTTATCTTACTTGTAAATTTTGCGTGGTCATTTTTCACATACCGTATTCTTTACTCTTTATTACACTTCCAGGATGGCATCTATATATTCAGTATGTTATAATAGTGCTGCTTTATCAGGTATAGGAAAGACACTTATGTATGGACGACAAGAAGATGCCCATGAGTTCATCAAGTTGCTTTTGGACCACATGGAAAAATCATACTTAACATTCAGGAGAGCTACTAAGCTTGATCATCGGTCGAAGGAGACCACACCCCTGAATCAGATATTTGGAGGTTATATAAGACAACAGGGTAAGTATTACTAATTTTTCCATTTTGTTTTTAGGTTTTGTGCAGCAACTGGCAGTACAGTATCAGAAAATGAATTTATCATTCATATATTTTCTGTGATACAGTATCGTAATGATGTGTGTAGTGATGTGCCTTTGGATTGAATTACACTTTGTTGCACTTGCACTGAGTAATTTGATGTTCCTTAAGCTCTTAATTGACTTTTTTTAGAGCTCTTTGCTGCACAGCCATTTAATATTTTGCTGACCACAGATGCCACTGTTTGGATTTTGTGTGGATGTTTTTTTTTTATTAGGTGATGCAACAGTGAGTTTGATAGAATGAAAAGTTTTTCTCCCCTGAATAGGTATTGACAGGTAAACTGAGAGCCTCTGCATGCCTTCAGTAAACTTTCATTATGCAACAACTCCCTTTAAATTGATGTTTTTATTTGTCACCATGTATGGGTCTAGGAAATTAACACCTGTTAGGTTGGATTATTTTCATTCGAGTGAGGAAGAACTTTGTAATTAGTATGAAAGGTTATTGGATTAACATAACCGTTGTATTGTAAGACACTACTTTAAGACTTGCCATGGTTAATTTTGGACTTACAGAAGGTTGATTATAACAGACCAAAAGATGCTATCACAAGGCCAGTGCAGTACATGACAGCTGGTTTCCACAAATACTTATGAGTAGAGAGTTGTGCTTACTGAGGTGCTTAGACCTCAGTCTTCTGATCCTCAAGATAGAAAAGGTATCAGTACTTCATGATATTGTTACACAGTGTTTTTCAGCAAGACAGCTAAATCATGGATAGGACCGATTCCTTAAACTTGGTGCTAGGCAAGCAGCAGCACTTACCAGCTTGATTTGATAGCCTCAGTTGTAAACTCAACACTTATTGTAGTTATTGCTAAACTTTTACAAGGCAGTGATTTTTCTAGTGATCTTACTATTCTGATTTGCACACGTGGCTTATTGCTGTCATGTATAGCAGTGAATGTTGTGTTTGGGAGTGTTTGGGTAACAAAGATGAGGCTTTTCTAATTTTTACATTCAAGTTTCTTGCTGCTCTGCTCTCATTTTCACATTTATTTTCTTTTATCCTTTGCTTATGTAATTTCATATTCTACTTGGAGCTAGTCACCTGAGTACCTACTTTTTGATTAGATTTATTGACTAGGAGGGGAGATTTACCTAAATTTTATCTTTATGAAAGGTAGGTGACCCAGGTATCTTTTCCATTAGGAAATATCCTTGTCAAGAGAAGTATAAACCTTTCTTTACCTGTTGGTGGGTAAGTTCTTCTGTGTTCAACCATACCTCCTCTTTCGATTTGATGCTGCCATCCTAAGAACGTATTACTTGTGATCCTCAAATATTAGCATTCTTTTGCTTATTAAACCCCTTCAAGTGACATCACCATATGAGACAAGGTGGTTGTTGAGAATGTTGTCACAGTTTATAATTTTTTCATTCATTCACTATATCCCATGTTAGTGAGGTAGTGCCAGGAACAGGTAAAGAAATGGCCTAATTTTCTCACCTCCACCCACTATCTGTCTTTTATGATGCAGCAAAACCAGAATTCTGTATCCCTTACCAAACCTCACTGATGTTTCCATTGTTTTCCCCAGCTGCTTCACATGCTCTGGTTCAGCCCATTTTATGGAACAACTTAGCCTGGTCCATTATCATGCTACCTGACAAGTCCACTCCATCACTCCGACTCGCTGAAAACCATTCCATCATCACTTGATCGTGCTCAGTACTCTTGCCATCTTTCATAGTTTTTCTAATTGTCATTTGCTTCTTGGAATTGCTGTGTGCATAGAATTTCAACATTTTCTCCCTTTGCTTCTTTATATAATAAACAGTTGATGAACCAATACTGTAGTTGTCACACAGCTTACGCATCAAAACACCACAGTCCATTTTTTCAACAGTTCTACTTTATCTTGGATCGCTATGGACTGGTGTTTAAATTTGACACCACAACTGAAACTCTCATATGTCTTAGAAGCCATAGCTAGGGTTAAATTTTAGCAAAATAAACTAAGAATTCACAGAATTGCGGTATTACCACCAACGAATGCAGTGTAAAGAATGTAAGTAAACGTGCCCTACACACAATGCCATCTGTGGCCTCCCAGTAAACTAGTCTGGTGGCCGGGGTAATTTCAAGTTCCCTCATGAAATTTTATCTGGACTAAATGAGATGCCGAACCATCAGTTGCCGGAAATTTGGTGGTTTACCTGTAGTATGTTTAAGGAAAGGAATCTAGATGTTTTGGTGCCGAGTGAAACAAAACTGAAGATTAAGGGGGAAGAATGGTTTGGAGGAGGTTGGGTATGTTGGAAGTAAAATGTTTGAGGGCAGTGTGTGGTGTGTGAGGTAGTTTGATTGAGTAAGTGATAAAAGGGTATTAATAAGAGTGTGGTAGAGAGAGAGTTGAAGATGGTATGCTGAAAGGGCTTGGACATATGGAAAGAATGAGTGAGGAGAGGTTAACAAAGAGGATTTATGTGTCAGAATTGGAGGGAACAAGGATAAGGATGTTACCAAATTGGAGATGGAGAATGGAGTAAAAGTGATTTTGAGTGATTGGGGCCTGAACATGCAGGAGGGTGAAAGGCATGCACAGGATAGAGTGAATTGGAATAATTTGGTGAACAGTGGACAATGTGACATCAGTGGCCTGAACCAGGGCATGTGAAACAGCTAAGGGAAACCATGGAAAGGTCTGTAGGGCCTGGTAGTGGATAGGGGCTGTGATTTATGTGTATTACACATGACAGCTAGAGAAGAGATGAGTGAATGCAGCTTTTCTTCATCTATTCCTGGTAATACACGATAAAAACAGGAAATGGTAATCAAGTATGAAAAATATTTCTAAAGCCTTATTGCCATAGAAAAAGCATGGGGCAAGGAAAAGAAAGAAAAATCTAAATGAACAGCTGAAAATAGAAATAAGAAAAATAGCATTGCATAAAGAAAGGAGAGAAGAGCTTGATGTAAAAATCAGGAATGTTGACATGGAAGTGTATACGTGAAAAGGAAACTTACATACTGCTGTATTATTTCGTGGTCATCAGTACAAAGAGAAATAAACGATCTATGAAGAATTCTGGAGCACTTCACAAGGAAATCGGGGGAATGGATCGTTTGAATTATCATGAGAGATTAAGTCTGCAGTATTACCTTGGAACACCCCAAGTGAAAATTTACAACACCTTATTGCATAAGACAGAAAAATTTTTTCAGTGTATTGTCAATTGAAATCTACAGAAGCATTCAAAAGTTGCCTTGATAAATGGTTAAAAACATATAACATATGCCTGACCGCTGTGACCGCTCTCCTAATATTCTGGATTTATTTTTCACCTATAGTTTATCTCTGTAAATACACAATCTCCCCTTAATTGATTTTTCTGATCATAGTCTCATAAATGTATTGATTCTAACAGCACCTCCCCCTCCAGCAACCCAATTTCTACCCATCTCTCTATCTAAATCTCCTCACAATTCTTGTCTCTCCTTTGATGGTTCTGTAATTCCACCTCTTGACTCACTGAACATCCTTGGTATTACTATATCATCTACTCATTTTCAGAAACCCCATATTACAGGAGCAGCTAAGTCTGCCTCGAAGAAACTGGGTGTTCTACTAGATGTCAAAACTTCTCTTCTAAACAGTTGCTCTATTTATACAAGGGACTAATTTGGCCTTGTATGGAATACTGCTTTCACATTTAGGTTGGTTCTAGCTTTGTATCCTTACTTGACAGAATTGAGTCAAAAGCAGTCCAACTTACAAATTGTCCCAGGCTAAATTCCAAATTTTACCCCCTTGCCCTATGCCACAATGGTTCACTTTCCCTCTTCTATAGATATCACTTTGGTGTTTGCTCATGAGAGCTGGCTGCTTGTGTGTCCCCACTACTAGCTAGACCACGCAGTGCTTGGCAAGCTGCTGTGTCGTGATTATTTTGGCTGTCAGCAACTCAAGGATGGACCCTTTTGATACATGCTTCTTTATCTACAGATTAAAGCTTTGGAACTTTCTACCCATTCATGTTTTTCCCTATGAGTATGACATGACACATTTCAAGAGACAGATCTTTCACTTTCTCAAAAATTCATAGATGATTTCCCTTGTCTTTTCTTTTTATATTTTATTATTCTCTATATTTCAATTAAGGCCTAACCATGATGTGGACTTTTGTATGTGACTGGAGCCTGCAATATAAAAAGAATCTAGATGAGTCTAGGATTTTTAGTTATATAATTTACATGGTAGCTAAGAAAAAGTTTATTGTAATTCAGGCAGTATATGCATTGACTTCTACTCATTATCCCTGCCTGATTGTAGAAACTCATTATAGTTGCTCTTTGATAGGTACTGTATTATATCTATCTATATCTGTTATGCCCATTCCCTCCGGTATATCCCTCAAGGGAGTGGCCATGGCAAAAGAGTCTCCATAATGGGTGAACTCCATTGCAGCTTGTTAGCCTTTAGTGCCTCTCCTTGCCCTAAATCGGCTGGTGGCAGAGGGAAACTCTAGTGCAGTGTTTCCACAGCCTTCTACCTCATGTTCCCACTAACTACTACTATCCAATGTGTCTGCCAGTTAATTCTCCTGCCTAATGTTCCAATTTTTTACTTCTACCTGGTGCCTAAGCCTAATGTTCCAACCAACTATTTCTACGTAATGCTCCTACCTAATGCTCATACCTACTACTTCTATCTGTTGCTCCTAACTCTCTCTAATTTTCAAATTCATTTGAATTTGCACATTTAGTGTAGAATATCTTCTCCATATATCAGTGTCACTTTAACTTAATGTTCATTTTTGATATATAACTCCTTGATTATGCAATCTTACTCTGATTCTGGTCACAGCATATTTCATTGTACAGTTCTCTCCTTAATATTAAAGAAAAATATTTACAATTTGCTACATTTTGTTTATACTGTTTATCATTTATGTAAAGGTAGCATGTGGAGATTATTTCCAAAACAAGTGTTACCCAACTCTGCCTGCTGTGAGTGAAAAGTCACCTTCGGGGAGGCTGTACCATTGGGAGTGCAGTCTTGTCAAAGAACTTCTCACTTCAAAGTAGTTTATATTTCCCTTGTATTGGAATTAATGCAGCTTGGGTTGCAGGAGCCTTTAAAAAGGTTGTGGGTCACACCAGTGCACTTTCATAGAAATTAGTCCTGCAGTAATTATTAAGAAAATTTCCAAAACACCAGAAAGTTGTACATGCAAGATGCAATCCTAAGCATATTAGTAAGTCTTCATCTCCAGAAGTTAGTATTGTCAGACATTCAAATGGAATACTCTAAACATTTCCAAAGAATTGAGCATTAAAGTGAATCATATGCCAACTTTTGGCAGTTGTGAATAAGAGTGTTTGTGAATAAATGAAGACTGGATCAGCAGCGATACCACCCAGGTAACAGATTAGGGTAAGTGGATTTACATTGGCATGAAAAAATACAAAAAGGGGAACAATGATTGTTTATATGACACTGTAGATTATTAGATTGAGCTATTATAAAGCATCAAGAGAGTCATGTTTTTCTTTGTTTTACATATTTGATACTTCCAAATACTTGTTTTTGTTTAGTTTGTTTCCTGAAGCACATGTTTCATCTGTGTGTATATTTTTTCTTTTCCATTTTAGTAGCTGGGATGGCATGGGCAGAAACATGCCCTGATTACAGTAATTTCTGATGAAAGAAGAATAGAGCATTGAAATGAAAAAGATTAATTACAGCACTTCAGGTGTTTTGTAGACCTGAATACCAAAGGAAAAATGTTGTAGGAAGAGGGAAAGATGAAAGAAGGAAGACATTCCCACTGACTTGCTGTTCAAGAAATGAAGGAGGTATTATAATGATCAATCCACGTGGCCATTTTCCACTCAGATTCTTTGGGAAGCAGCAGCTAGGAGGGAACCATTTGTCCAAGCTGTAGTGGCAAGGACATATGCAGACTGCTTCCTTCATCCCAATTTATGAGGGTTAAAATGGTGCTCAGAACTATTATACACTCCATTTCAGGAGTGCTGGTCATAACATACCCCTATATGCACAGTACACTTATCCTATGCTTTGTTTACTTCTTGTCTTCACATTTTTTCTCACCCTTCATTTGCTCATTATATATAACTTTTTTTTTGTAACAGCATTAACCTGCCCTTATTTTTAATTCAACCCTTTTGAAAACTCACAGATTGTTCTCCTCTCCTTTCTTCTTAAGGTCTCTCCTTAGAACTAATCCATGACTGTGCTATCTTCTGCTGTTCAGTAGAGTAGTGCATATAGAAACTCAAATACATATTCTAATCTTTGTGCAGTTCCTGATCATAAACTAAGCAAATGCTTCTCTTAACCAGCTCACCCCAAATTGTCCCTCCTCGCTACCCTTGGTTGTTGCCACCCTCTTCTTCCTTTTATTTAGTTCATCCTTCTCGCATCATTTCTTAACCTGCCCAAACCATGTAAGCACTCCACTCTCACAATTGCACCTTTCAGTATTCTGTATATCAGTGTGACATCATCATCATTTCTATCACAGTCCACACTTGCCTTAGTTTAAAGCCTTAGTTTAAAGCAGTATATACTTTTCAGAGCTTCGTTCCAAGCTTCAAGCAAAAGCATATTAAAAATAGATGACTTACTTTTCATATCATTGTTCATCATTTGGTCTTGGTCATTCATGGATTTACTTGAATAAAAGTAGGTACCGTATATTATTATCTTCCTTTCACTGATTCAATTCCTCATGCTACGTCCACGCAACAGCCATGGTAAAATGATTTACAGTTTGTGAAACACACTGGAGTCATAATTTCTATTTTCATTATATTTTTTGTGCTTCCCTTTCTTTCATACTCACTTTCTGATATTTATTTAGGGGCATTGTCTTCTACTTTCATTTAGTAGCATACTGTTTTATACTTATAGCATGAAGTAAATGCTTCATTTGTGTGATGGGCTAAGCAGCATGCAGGGTGTGTAAAATTTTGATATTGAAGTATAAGGTCTTGAAGGGTACAGAAATTTACAGAAAAAAAAAGACCAAAAATTATTTGGACCTTTGAATACCTTGCTTTGTTAGTGGAAACTTTAGATTAGATACTTAAAACTAAGCCCACTAGTCTTTATCATGGATACTGAATCTTGGTTTTAGAAGGTATATCATTTGATAGGAAGCGTGTTACTTGCTTAATGACAGGAAATGACTCTTTAAAATGATGATGGGCTTTTGATCTGTTCCCTGGTAAAATGACTTTCCCACATAATTGCTTGCTTGCTAATAGAGGTTACCTATTCTTAGCTAGTAGCAAGACAGATAATGCCAGGTAATAAGAGGAACATGTTTTGGTATGCTTCTCTGTTTGCAACATGGAGTGCTGTTAAAATGTGATGTATATTTTTTTGCAATAAATCCTAACACCTTGTTGGTGCTTTTTGTTTCAGAACAGTGAAAGTGTTGGTGAGTGCCATAAACAAGAAAAGCTATGGATAAGGTTTTAGCCTTTTCCTGCAAATGGCCTTTTTTCTTTTTTATTTTTTTAGAAGCATGCAGTTTGAGAAGGATAAACATAACATATGAGTGGGACTCTGCCTCTTTGTTCCCTGCTGCGAAAGGATATTGTACAAGCTCCAGGTTACAGTTCTCCATATTCTGCCATAGAGCAGTACAACGAGGATGCTGTTATCCTGTTGTTGTCAGTTAGAGACAAGAAGTTACAGGGTCCAGAACTGTAGTGATTTGACTGGATTCACAGCTTGACTTGTATGCTGTAAGGAAAGGACAGGATAAATGGAGTTTACAAGCCAAATGCTGCCCTGTAAGGCTTCTATAACTGTTTCTTCAGTTCAAGACTAGCACCTTCTGGTTCTGGGGCAGGATGAGCCCTGCTGGTTTTACAGTCCTTGAAACAGTGAGTAATTATACTAGTGACTGAGTACAAAATGAAGTGAGCAAGGAGACTTGATTTGGAAAGTGTCATGTTAGAATGATAAGGATTTGGTAAGTATGAGTGAGACTGGGTTGGTGAAAGGAAAGGAGAAAAATGTGCGCATGAGAGAGAGAGGTTGGCAAATGGAAATGGTAAGTGCAAATACAGGAAGTCCTCGTATCATGTTTTGATGGGTTTTAGAAAGCATAACTTGAAGCAGAAGTCTTCAATTAAAAGATTAGTTTGCTGTTAGATAAAGATTAGATTGCATTTTGAGGACAACAGATGAAAACACGTAATGGACGAGCAAAACAAACACTAAGTAGAACACTATAATGAATTACAACAGTAAAGCATGATTAAATGATTAAAATGAGTCTGTGTTATTTGTCTCTTTCCAGAATTTTTCCTCTGACCTTCTGATAAACTCT
>JAUTXX010308588.1:0-35510 GCA_032273605.1 Panulirus laevicauda | reverse complement strand
TAACCTCAGGACACCGAGGACGAGGAGATTGCTAATGATTGGGTATTAGCGGATATGGAATAATGGTGAATGTTTTACTGTTAAGGTAGTCAGTCGTACCTGTTATTAATAATATGGTATGTCAAGGAGCAAGAATAATTCTAAGAGCATTATTTTTGCTGTCATTTTAGTAAGTTTAGCTCTTTTTATCTCTTATCAGGATTATTGTAACATGATTTCATGAAGAAGTTACCACTTTATGTTCAGCTGTCTGACGCTTTGGCGCAATAAAATAAATAAATAATAAACAATCTTATCGGGAAGGAATCTAACGCCATTTGAAATTTTGAGTTGGCACCTTTGGTCAGAAGGCCAGAGTTGCCAACCTAGCGTTTTGATGCTAGATATAGCGCCTTAATTTCGTACTCAACGCCCTAGCGCATTTGGGCGCCTATTTTGTACTTAGCGCCAAATTTAATGTTATCTAGATGTGTGAGGAATTCAAAAATTAATTAGAATATTGATGTGATTTAGGAAGTCCAAACGAAAGCTATAAAAGTAATAAGCAAAACAAAAAATATTGCATGCAATTCATTTTCATCGAAATGAACATGCTCGAAAATTCTTTGAACAGGTTCAGTTCGGGTGTATTCCGCGGGTTCCCCCTCCTCAAGTCCCCCGTTCAGTTCAGGTTCAGTCGGTTTCTCAGTGGTGACAACTCTCCATGGACCATGAAGGACAGTAACATTGTTGGTTGTGTGTGTGCAGGCCATTAACATTTAACGAACATGATAATGAGTAAGAAACATACTTAACATTTCAGAGTAGAGTGGTTGAAAGACCAAAAATATGAAAAGTGGTTAAGAAAAGTAGAAGTAGATAATACAAAATGCCTTTGCAAGTACTGCCATTGTCCATTGTCTGCCAAACTTAGTGACAATGAAAGACACAGCAAAACAACTAAACAAAAGAAAGCTGAAGAGCCATTCAGTGCTCAAAGACAAACCACAATTCCATTTGAAAAAATGAGCGATGACGCACGGGAGACTGAAGGATATTTATCACTTCATTGCACAATACTGTTCATTACGTGTTGTTCATCATCTCGGTGAACTGTGGAAAGTACGATCTGTAGACAGTGAATGATACAACCATTTCAAGTTAGAAAGGTCGAAATATAGTGCAGTTGTATGAGATGTGATTGTCCCGCATTTTAAAAAAAACAATGATTTGAAGAGTGATATAGACAACCAGAAGTTTGGCATTTTAAATGATGAGAACAATGATGTTATGGTAACGAAATTATTGGGTATCGCTATCCGCTTCTATTTTGAAAGTAAGATTGTAGTGACTTCCTTGGACTTTATTGAGCTGACTGAATGTAACGTTTATGGAACCAGTGATGCCATCAAAAATCCTTGAAAAATGACGGGTTGGAGTTACAAAACCTTGTTGCAATTGGCACTGACAATGCTTCTGTGATGACAGGTGTTAATAGTTCCTCATTTGATCCTGATGAAATGTTTATGTCATTCTTTACAGATAAAAGTGTCTCATGCTACAACAGAGTGTCTTTCTAGGAGAATGGATCTTATGATCAGAGAGACCTATAATTGGTTCTCCCACTTTGCCATTCGCCAAGCAAGGTACAAGGAGATCTTTTCTTTGATTATTGATGGTCAAACTTCATTAAAATGAATACAGCTAAACCAGACTCGATGGCTGTCAAGTGAATCAGCAATTGTCAGGATACTGCAGCAGTGAGTTGAACTTATGGCACTTTGAAATGGCGAAAGGTGTTACATAGCCTAGATCCTCTATGACATGTTTTGTGACAAGAAAAAGTATGCCTTCTTGATATTCCTGAAGCATATTCTTCAAGGAGTTCAGCGTGTAAATGAGAAATTTGAAGCGGAGGCACAAGATCCAACCAAACTTATTAATTCCATAAGTTCTAAGGTCCTCATCCCAGGCAGAAAATTAAAGGAAGGAGATTCAGTAGAGAACTACTTTGACCCACATCCACACTTGGGGTACGAGTTTGAAAAGATGGCACAATGTAAGTTTCCTGATGAAAAGGATATACAAGGAAGATGCATACAGTTTGTAGGGGAGTTGATGAAACAGCTTTGTCAACGTTTGCCAGGCAATGTCTAAGTGTTACAGTCAAAATCATCACTGAGTGCAAGTGAATGTCTGCAACCTATAAAGCCTGCAATACTGGAATTAGAAAAGATGTCTAGTGATAACGAAGAAATTCTCATACGCACTGAGTTCCAGTGGAGTAAACTTTATCATGTGTTGTGGAAACAGAACACTGGCACCCTAGAACTCTGGGCTGAAATAGCCTCGTCCAGGGATGCAACAGGAAAAAATCCCTTCAATGACCTCTCTGAATTGGCTTTGACTGTGCTGACGTTGTCTCATTCCAACGCTGATGTCGAGCGTATCTTTTGTAATATGAACATCATGAAGTCGAGGCTTGAAAATAGACTATCAAAAGCTTAAATGCAATACTAATTATCAAGTCTGGATTGAGAAGAAATAGAAATTGCTGCTATGATTATAAACTTCCTAAGGAAGTGTTGAAAAACATTGGGTCATTCAAAGCATATGAGTCATCATAACCGCAACCAGGACCCTCACACAGACCACCATAACCTCAGGACACCGAGGACGAGGAGATTGCTAATGATTGGGTATTAGCGGATATGGAATAATGGTGAATGTTTTAGTGTTAAAGTAGTCAGTCGTACCTGTTATTAATAATATGGTATGTCAAGGAGCAAGAATAATTCTAAGAGCATTTTTTGCCGTCATTTTTTTCAAATTTAGCGCTTTTTTGACGCTTTTCGGGAGTGAATCTAGCGCCATCTTAGATTTTGAGCACGGATGATCGCCAAACCAACATCCATTTTGTGCAAGAAGCAGTTACTTAGTTTGGACCCCTCAAAGGAGCACCCACTCCCAACCTACTACTGGAAGGAGGAAGAAGAGGAGGATGTTGATGGAGAACTGAGAAGTTGGGTAAGCATTTTCCTCCTACACTCCAACAACGAACAAGACCAGCAAATGTTTCTGGCAGTTGATTGATTGATTGTGTTTGGTGGTGTTGTTGGTGAGCACGAGTTTGGCCCGAGTGGTTGCACCGTCTTGATCGAGTATCTCGTCAGCAGCAGTTCGCGTTGGATGGAGCAGGAGACACATGGAACAAAATCGAAGCCTAACACGGACGCCCACCTACCTCTCCTCCATGTTGGCCACGAGGGAGCAGAGGAAGACCTGCCTCTCCTCCATGTTGGCCACGAGGGAGCAGAGTAAATATTATATACAAAGAAAACAAATAGTCAGAAATGACGGATACAACATCAGCTTCTGTACGACGCCTCGTGCACCTGATAATATACGCAGTATTGTAGATCTTTTTTAGACCCCATCTCCTGTAGGTGTTGGAGGAAACGCTTTTAAATATGTTTACCATAATATGTTTACCAATAGTTTTTTATAAAAAGAAATATATTTATTTGTTTAAGAATATAAGTAATTTTTTTTGAGGGGGGGGGGGGTGGAGTGCAGGCGCTAGTAAAAGTGTGAAGAACTTCAATCCTGTAGTTTAAAACGTTTGTAACTTACACATCAATTTGGTCACTGAACGAACGTAATTGTTCATCACGTAAGATACCACGACAACAGGATATAAATCCTGTGTTCTAGACGAACACAAGTTATGATATAAATCCTGTGTTCTAGACGAACACAAGTTATGATATAAAGTAATTTTTTTATTACGACATGCAGAGAACTTCAGGACATTACCTGTTTTGTTTTTTTATTCATATATTGACAACGTCGAACATTTAAGTGTTTTTTAGATTATAGAATTTGTTTTCCTTTGAATGATTCCCCTTTATTTAGTCTAAAAACCAGACAGTGTTTGCCTGTGTTCGAGAGGAATATGAGAAATAAAGACAAACAGAAGGTTATAAAGATGGCGTGCTGTAAGTCCTCTTCCAGTGGCTTGGACGAAAGACCAAGTGACAATAATTTGTTCCTACCAACGAAAATCAAAATACATTTAGAGCACCAGTACAAGAAGATAATTGATGTCAGAAAGAATTATGAAAGTGATACTTTCGTCCAGTACTGCAATTGTCTTTAAACAAGCGAAGATACGGGTTGTTGTAGACAGTTGTAAGAGAAGCTTAGCAATGTGGCACAAGAGAAGTTATTGGCACTAATGCGAAGTGAGCTTAAAACCACCTAACCTACATATACAGTCAAGGAAAGTTTTCTAATGTTATTTGTGTTGAACTTTACTCAAGGCCGAACCTTTGATTATAATAAAAAGAAAAAATAAGACTGAGAAGATATGTGAATTGTGTTATTTTGTTTGTAGGAGAATGTTTTTCTTGTCTTATACAACTGGGCTAATACTGTCAAGAATTTGTCGACACTGTGCAACACTCCTGTTTTATGTGTATGGTTATTAAAAGAACTATATACAGTTGTGTAGCACTCGTTATTTTCAAGATTTCAGATTATGAAGTTAGATACGATGTAAGACTAAACATACTCTTCTAGCTTGCGCTAACAGAAAACCTGTAGCTTTAATGTTAAGCTTTGTTAATGTTGTCCAATGGAACGTTAGAGATACAATCTTAAAGAGGAAAAGTTGGAATATTGGCTTTTGTGAAAATCATTAAAATATTCTGTATAAGCTGTTTGCTTGGTCAAAGAAAGATCGTACTACAAATGTTCCAGTAAAAACACCATATCAACCTGTGTGACAAAGAAGCCATCAGTCATTAAGAAACTCATGAATTCATTAATCAGCCAAGCGATCTGACGGCTGGAAACTTACGGTTTATCCTGTCTTGTTATGTACTAGATATAAACACTGATCATGGCACATGAACATAATGGACTGGTAGACTTACAACGTCTACCAGGCATGTGAGACGTTATAAACTTGACCTTTCAGTCATGGACAACTTGACCACTGTCAGTCATGAACATCTTCCAGACACGAATTTTGTAGATTTTGCCCATTTCGACAAGATAGAAATGCTATCCGATAAACATACGATATAATGATGGTTAACAGTTTACTCGAGGATTTTGACAACGGGAGAGTACAGTCAGTTAGGTCAGGAGAGCTTGGCATTATGATATGGTAGGAAAGCCATGATTTGTTAAGTCAGTTATAAAACCTTATGAGAAACTTTTTATGTATACATTTATTTACATCATATAACTCATCTTCAATTTCTATGTGTATTTATCTTGCAGTTTGTCGCAGTCACGAGTTTTCATGTGACCGGACCAGATGTCTTCCCAGATCCTGGTTATGTGACGCCGACCCAGACTGCGCTGATGGTACTGATGAGATGGTATGTCAGCAAGTGTGATGACAGTTATTAGTGTTAGCCAAGTCATTTGGTTTTCATTCAGTTGTATTAACATATGTAGAAACAGTTTGCTTAATCTGAGTTTGTGTGAGAGACTGGAGAGTAAAGGTGAATAAAAGAAAGGTTATTAGGTTTAGCAGAGTTGAGAGACAAGTTAGTTGCAATCTGAGTCTGAGTAGAGAAAAATTGTAGGAAGTGAAGTTTTTAAGATATCTTGGAGAGAACTTGGCAGGGAATAGCACCATGGAAGCGAAAGTAAGTCATAGAGTGTGTGAGGAGGCGAAGGTTCTGGAAGCGATGGAGAATGTGTGGAAGGAGAGACCGTAATATGGGAGGGGGAAATGGATTTTTGAACGTAAATTGGTCCCAACATTATTATATGGATGCAAGGCATTGACTGTAGATAAGAGTGTGTGGAGGGTGGATGTGTTGGAAATGAAATATTTGAGGATGATAAGTGGCGTGAGGTGGTTTGATCGAGAAAGTAATGTAAGGGTAAGAGATATGTGTGGTAATAAAAAAGAGTGCGGTTGAGAGAGCAGAAGAGGTTGTGTTGAAATATTGGACATAATGGAGAGAATAAGTGAGGAAAGGTTGACAAAGGATATATGTCAGAGGTGGAGGGAACAGGAGAACGAGAGGTCCAAATTGGAGGGGGAAGGATAGAATGAAAAAGATTTTGAGCGAGCAGGGCCTGATCATGGAGGATCATGCACGGGATAGAATGAATTGGGACGATGTGGTATTCAGGGGTCAATGGAGAGAGGGGCAGGTATGCAGTCTGTTGTGGATAAGAGAGCTTGAGACGGAAGTCAGTTGTTGATCGCTGGTGATAAACCGCTGGTGGCTAATTCGGATGAGAAACTTCAGAAGTTGGTGACAATTTGGTAAAGTGTTTGATAGGAAAAAGCTGAGAGTAAATGTGAATAAGAGCAAGGTTCAGTAGGTTGAAGGGACAAGTCAATTGGGAGGTAAGTTTGAATGGAGAAAAACTGGAGGAAGTGAAGTGTTTTAGATATATAGGAGTGGACTTAGCAGCGGATGGAACCATGGAGGTGGAAATGAGTCTCAAGGGGGAGGGAGCGAAGGTTCTGGGAGCGTTGAAAAATGTGTGGAAGGCGCATGGGCTTTAGATAGGTTTGTGCGGAGAGGGGTGGATGTGTTGGAAATGAAATGTTTGAGGACAATATGTGGTGTGGGGTGGTTTGATCGAGTAAGTAATAGAAGAGTAAGAGAGATGTGTGGAAATAAAAAGAATATGGTTGAGAGATGCTGAGCAGACTATGAGCAAAATGAGCAAACAGACAAATTTCTTTTCAAAAACATTAATTCCCTTAAGACATTTTACTGAGAGTCCTGAGGGCAAAAGCTATGTATGTTCAGGATATGTCTAAATGTGCATGATGACCTGGTGTATTCAAAGCATTTCATATGAAATTAGACAACAATTAGCACAGCCTTGTTTATGATAACCAAAATTTCCAAGCAAATTATCACATAAAGGGAAAAAAGTAGCCAGAAAAAACAAAAGCATAAACTTAATAAAGACTTTTTGATGCAAATTAAAGTTATGAAAAAAATCCATAATTTTCAACTTACCGGATCTGTAAACATGGCCCGTGCATGTGAAGAGAGAGCGAGGATTGCAAACACGTTGAAAAGTAGAAGGTTGAAGGTTGTGTAGATGGGATAATTTGCAGTGCCTAGTATTACTGTGAATACCACAAATTCTGCATAAGTAACTAGCAACCATGTCATCACAGCACAAATAATGCCACATATGTCTGAGACGCACCACATGCGTCCCCCCATGCACTTGTTATGGGGATCCATCTCACCCCCTCTTGGGCCTAGTGATTCATACATCTCTAGTCACTATGATACCTGCAACAGAAAAGGTTATAGATTTATGAATATCTAAAAAATCAAAAGAGTGCAATTCTAAATACAGCAGCTGCAAAGCAATGTTCAAAAACTGAAAAGCTTTTCTCTCCAAGGTGATGTTCCCATGAGCAAGAGAGATTCTACAAAGTAATCTCTATGCAAAAAGGATCAAGACCTTTCAGTCCTCAGTATTTCTAGTCAGAAAGCCTAGCCATCATAATCACTCATTCATGATCATCGCATCTGGCTCATTTTGGACCTGCCCTTGGCCAATGGTGAAATGCTGCTTACCAACACCATAAGACATGATTAATCCCAAACTTTTCATGATGATTCAATGGAAAAAAAATTGTAGTTGTCAGTACCATAAAATACTGCACTTTTCCTCTTTAAAAACATACTCTAAATCATATTAGGTGTACAAATCCTTTAAAAACAATATAATTCATATGTTGCAAAGAACAAACCAGAATCAACTAAAACTGCAAGAATCTATCAGAATGGTAGCTACCATATTCATATCTATAGATGTCAGCTCCTCTTAAAATACTGATTACTTCATTTTCATTAATCTCCTTGTTTTCCACGCAATCCTTAAGATGCAGGGTGCCATCCACTTAATGTCAAAATAAAGGTGAGTGTACTCCAAAATGAGGAAAAACAGTTTATGTCATACTGCATATATCATGGTTATAGCTCCAATATAGAGGTTAAGTTTTTCATTAATCAATCATACTTTGAATCACCAATTCATTATTCAACCCCTTACTTTCCCTCTCCTAACCATCCTTACTATAAATAATTACTTAGAAATGAGATTATAAATAATAGCAGTACTGTAAATGAAACATCCACGCTTAACTATTTCAAAATAAAACAATTATTCTATAAGATATGAAGCTCCTATGGTTATAATTCAAGCATCCATTTTCTGTTAAATTACCAAATAGTTGAAAGCAACACAACACTCATTCAAAAACACAACAAACACTAGTATTCCACTTCACATCCACAACTGACCTTAACTGTGCCTCCACAGTTATGTCTCCTCTGTTTCTTATCTCCTCTACAGTCACAACAGACGTGGTAGAGGATCAGGTAATCCAAGTGTCATAGACTTAGTATTTACAAATGAGGAAGAATTTATAAGTGATATATCCATCAACCCATCGCTCGGCAACAGTGATCATTCAATTATAGAACTAGTGTGTAATATAAATGAGAAAAATGACTCAGCCAAGAAAATCAGATTTAAGTACAACAAGGGAAATTATGATAAACTAAAGGATGAGTTGGATTTAGATTGGGAAGAAGAATTTGATAACTGTAATGTTCACAAACAATGGATTAAGTTTACAAATGTACTAGATAAGGAAACAGAAGAAGTGATTCCAAAGAAAGTTATCAACCAGGCAGGAAAAAGAAAGAGAGATGCTAATCACCCAGTATCTTTGAACTGTAAGGCTCTATCCAAGATTAAAAGAAAAGAAAGATTATGGACTAGATACCTGAATACTAGGGACAGAAAAATATATGCAGAAAACTGTAAGACTAGGAACCAAGTCTGGGTTATTACCAGGAAAGTAACAAAGGAATATGAAAGCAAATAGCTCGAAAGGTCATACAAAATCCAAAGAAATTCTGGAAATATGCAAGGTCGAAAACTAAGACAAAATTCAGTATCCCTAATTTACTTAAGGACTAGTCAAAAGGAATCAATTACAACTGACAAAGAGAAGGCCAACATATTAGCAGACTTCTTTACATCAGTATTTACAATTGAGACTGACAGTGAAATACCAGAAATGGAGAAAGTAAATACACTACCATTATTACAAACAATGACATAGAGTCAAGAAAAAACTAAATAAGATGAACATCTCAAAATCACCAGGGCCAGATGGGATACACCCCAGAGTACTCAGGGAAGTCAGCAGCATCATATGCACTTCCTTAGCAATCATATTTCACACATCCCTGAACACAGACTAGAAATGTGCTAATATCACAGCCTTGTTTAAGAAAGCAGCTGGTAAATATAGACCTATGCATACCTTTTACCTCTTGCCTATTCAGAACTCCCTCTCAAATTATTATTCACTCCAACCTTCCTTCTCCACTTTGGTCTCCACCTTCTCTGTGTCCCCACCACTTATGATACATTTTTCTCTGTCAGTCTATATATAATTTTTTTCCATTCTTGATTGCCATATCCTGCACTGGTGAGTCAGCACCAGGAACAGATGAAGAAAGGCCATATCCACTTGTCCATTCTCTAGCTGTCATGTGCAATGCACTGAAACCCCAGCTCCCTATCCACGCCTCACAGACCTTTCCATGATTTCCCCCAGCTCCTTCACATGCCCTTGTTCAGTCCATTAACAGCACATTGACCCGTGTAACACGATTATTCCAATTCACTCAATTACTCCCTTATGCATGTTCAGGCCCTTACCATTCGAAACCTTTCCATTCCATTCTTCTATCTCCTCATTGGTTTTTCCTTCTTGTCCCCTCCACTTTTGACACATGTATCCTCTTTGTCAACCTTTCTTCACTTTTGCAACTGGTTACTTGTTGCATCTATAGATATATAAATTTTCACATGAAATTCCTTAACAGGTGGGCCTCATACATAGTGTGTGGTCCTAGCATTATCTTTAACATCCAAAGAAGGTGTTAGAGACTTCAGTAGATAGATTTAATGACATTGGCAGTGAATTTGACTCGAGCCAAAACCAAACAACCATCCTTTCATAACGAAGGAAATGGTATCCTTGTCTATATCATTCGATTCTGAATTGTTGTTAAAAATGGAACTACTTTTTGTTGATGCCATGACCAGACTGTATAAATACTTTATTGCACTGCGTTAAGATTTATTCCATTTAGAAAGAAAGGAAAATTAAAATATCCCTTACATGCATGTTTTGCTTGAATATGAAAATATTTGTGGGTGCCTTTGTATTATAATATGCAGCTGATTGGAGAGCTGATACTGATGCTGCATAGATACTGTAAATAAAGAGACAGGAACCCAGGTCCTTCACATGTAAGTGTTTGCAAGTGATGCCATTATAAACAACCTTCCTGTGTAATATAGCTGCACTTGAAAAGAACTTTGTGGAGATGCAGGGATACTGCAGCTTGGAGACTGACACACACCAAAGCAGTGGCAACATGCAGATGCAGCCTACCATTACCTAAGCAAGAGATACTCCAGTGGAAGTTTTGAAAATATATTTGTTTTCTGGATAATATTTTCAGTTAACTTTATTTCCAAGTTTCCTTTAATTTACATTTTTGTATTTCCAAAGTTTCTTCCTTCATAATCTGCATCATCATTTCAGTTTTATCTATGTCTTTCAATATAATTATACATATTTTTCATAAATATAGTGTGTCCTGGCACTTCTTTTGTGCACTGCAACAGTCTTTAGCATATACAATTCACTTCTCATGCACCATTAGAGAATGGGTCAACAGTAAAATACAAGAGCCCTCGGTATTTTTTCCCCCATGCACCACCAATGATTATTGATCCAGAATCTTGAATAGATTGGGTCCCAATGCTTACCTTTGTTCTAAAACAAGACATACATTGTTGGTTAATGTCAGTTTTCTTTTGCATGGCTAGAAATATTTTGTAAGCATGAAAGAAGCAAAAGCAATAAAATCATTTGAACTTTAAATATCAAAACAACCCTACCAATGACTTCCACAGTGAAAAAGTACCATTACAAAGACTAACTTCTTTGGGAAAGTAACACAGAGGGGGAAGATTTCCAGTCCCCTGGTCCCACCCCTTAGTCACACTCTACAATACACTAGAGTTACATGAGCAGTATTCTTTCTCCCATGTTTTCTCCCATGTAAGGCTCAGTCATGTTCTGGACACTACCTTGATAATGTGGGAAACAGTGATCATGTATGAAAGAAAAAGAACAACATTAAAGACTATGGGCTCATGAATATTCAGGTCTCAATACCCAAAAGTCTCATCCATTCCATTCTTCCATCACTCCCTTGTTCCTTCCACCTCTTGACATACAGATAGATCCTCTTTGCCAGTCTTTCTTTAGTCATCCTTTGTATACATTAAAACATCATGCACACTGTGGTCAAGCCTGTAAATCACACCAGGATCGTTACCATACCTCTTTCAGCCATTCCCATTTCTTATATGATCGACACACTTCACAGTATGTTATCCAAAGGCATAAAATTTTGACATTATAATAGCTGGGCTATTATAAAAAAATGAAATTGCACTGTGGAAAGCATGAAATATTATTTGGTATCTGTCTGTCTGTATCTCTGATGCCTGTTCACTGCAGGAATTCCTTCAAGGGGATGGATGACCATGGCAAGTCTCCATAAATGCTGACTCTTAGTTATGCTTCTTAACTGTTAGGACATCCTTAAGAGGCCACTGGCTGAGAGTAACTGGATCTTTTTCTACTTTTTATATTCTTTGCAGATTCTAGATTAATCTTCCTCTTCAATATTACTATGATAAATATGCAACAAACACTAGAAATTTCAAATATTTTACATTGTACTCATGTCATAAAGCTTACATACTTGCAATGAACCAACTATTTCAACCAAAGACTTTCTTTTCACAATCATGCTCACTGTACTTCCAAGCAATTTTCAAACCTTTCTACATATAACCACGTGCAGTATCTAACAGGTTCAAGAATCTTTCTTCAAATGATCACTTGCACCATCTAACAAATTCCTCATCTTGCTCCACTCTTACAAATTTGACTCCACAGCAGTCCCCCATTGATTCTAAACTTTAGTCATGAAGAATAACTATCTTATAATGTTCTACCATATCCTTACTCAAACATTTTACTTTCTTCCTGTCAAAGTCTTTCACACATATAATCCCCAAATTTCTCATAGCCTCTTGAGCTATAATATGGTATGATCCTTGAGCAACAGGTTATGACCCTTGGGTGTGATGGTTTGGCCCTTGTCTTGAGCTGAGAATTGGAAAAAATATTTGTTTGATTTACCTGCTTTAAATGAGAGTTTACACTGGGCCTGGGCCACATGGAGAATCTTAGATATAAAACTATTTCTTATGGCAACTTATCATCTTAAGACATCCATGAATGCAAGAGAATTTATGCTGCGCCTGAGGGAATTCGTACTGCGCCTATGGAAAAAGGGAATGAAGGAAAATCTGAAAAGTACACTGTAAAATTCTGGTATCAATGTATTTTCCAAGTACGCTATTAAATTTTCGTATAATGTACAAATAAACCGCCTGCGCTGGAATTTGTGTGGGTTCCCTTTCTTCTGGATTCACCCACTAAATCAGAAGAGATTACAAAAGGTAATCTACAAAGGGTGGTGGAGCAGAATTGGGTGGACTTTCGATGACTAGGAGACGTTTTTAACTGGAATGAGATTTGAAATATTATATATATAATCATTAGGAATATAAAAGAGTGGGAGAAGCTTACATCTGCCTATAACCACTAATTCTGATCAGCATCAAACCTCCTAATTCCCTCTAATTTAACATCGAGTGATAGTAAACCGAGAGGCTGAATTACCATAACCTCAACTTTCTTGGCAGACATATAGTACCCATATAGTAATACTAAATTCACAATGTACGCAGTAAATAACGGGCAATGGGCGTTTCCCCTCAAAAATCAAGACACTTGAGAAACTAAATGTAAACTGATGTTCATGTTTGTTTTACTTATATGATTTGTCAGTATTTCTATTTCAAGTCTCATTTATGTGGTTGGGTACAAAGGATGTTTTCCACGTCTGAAACTTCAGACCTTGTGGAAAGTGGCCTGGGTTCCAAAGATAACGTCCCAGCAAACTAGTTTTTTTTATTATTAATGATGGCCAACCTATATATTCCCTTGCCCTTTAAGATTCATCATAGTAATGTAATCTACAAGAGAATGAATTTAATTTCAAAGGTTTACAATAATCTAGGTTTTAGTCCTTTGAAATGAAAAAGAAAATTTCATGAACTGTGTTGAAACTTACGAGCAGCGCGTCCGGCAAGATTTACATACCACCCGTTAAATCAATTTTATTTTCAACTTTCCTCTTTTAGGCCTCCCAGTGGCCCAGGCTCAAAGGATATCATTCCAGTATCCTCATATCTCTGCGGACTTGTGTATCAGTATCACTTGCTAATTTTCTAGTTATGTAATTATTGATATCTGTCATTCTGTACACTACTGGGAGGGTGATGGCGCTCGTTGGGGTCCAATATCTTGAATCTTAGTATCATACAGCTTTAAAACCGTTCATTTTATTCTAATAATCCACTGTTTCTAAATGTTCTTTAGAAGATCTTAATACTTTTTTATATAGTGACTAAACATGAAAGTATATATTATGTGTTAGCGAAATATGAAGGCGTTTCTTGTATACTTTCATGTATGCCAGTTTGAGATCTATCGTTTGTCTCATATGAACATCTAAATTGTTCAGTCACAATATATTTATCATTAATTTACTCAATAAGGAGTAAATTCATCTTTTAAGAATTGAAATTTGTTAATGTAAAGGTTTTAGAAGCTGTCACTACATGTGAGGTCATTTCTCCATCCCCTGCATAGGAAAGACTCAGTGTTTGTAAACAACCGACACTCAACACATGTAGGTAAGCCTCTATTTTTCTTGTATTAATTGACTTAAAATGATATTGTCATTATAGTTTAAGTAATTTTAAGTCATCGTGAGTGTGTGCAGGAGACTTTGTAGAATAAATTAGTGTATGATGTATTTTGTTAGAATTATAACGGACTTCAGTGACCTGATGTGCACGAATCTTCTCTCAGCTGAACAGGTCGACACCATTGCTGAATTGGTCTTTAAGCAGAAAAAAATCGTTATATATAAGAGTGATTCTGTCTTATACATTGGTAACATGGTAGAGAAAATGACTAGTTTGCTGAGCATGATTTGGAGATTTGGATTTAATTATGATTGATCAAGGGAGTAATTATGAGGATTATTTCAGCTTGGAAGATGTGGGGTTGATTAAAACCAGAAAAAGATATTAGAAATAATCAAAGCTTATAAGAATCTCATCTACCTTTACTCTGTAGTTGGAATTAATTATTAAACAGAAATATACTAACGTGAAATTTAGTAAAATACTAGTTTATGGGCACCATGGAAATGAAGTAATATTTTTTTTTAACTGAACAAACTATTATTGAAATGTGTACAAAAAGTTAAGATAAAACATCTTTATTGTCAGTGTGTGTGTGTGTGAGGTTGGTATATTATGACAATATTATGAATAATAAGATTAGTATTGACTGCACGGGAGGTTAGGTGGGGTTTTCAAAGGTTCTTTTAATTTTTATGAATGTAAAAACAGCTTTACTTCAGTGAATCCCACAATATTCATGATATGATTCTTACTTTAATGAAAATAAGGTAAATTGGTCTTCTTTAGGCATTTCTGCAATCAGATTATATCATATAAAGCACTCAAAACATAAAAAGGAATTTCTCGGAGCTAGTTTCAGTGTTTGAGGAAGTTTTACAGTGTCAGGTGGTTTGATTAAGTCATAACAGAGTAAGAAAGGTATGGTAATAGAAAGAATGTGGTTGAGAGAGTTTAAGATATGCTAAAATGGTTTGGACGTATGGAGAAAATGAGAGGAGAGGTTGACAAAGAGGATATACGTCAGAAGTGGAGGGAACATAGAGGAGAGGGAGACCAAACGAGTTGCAAGGACGGAGTGAAAAAGATTGTGAATGATTTGTTATATCAAGGTTGAGGGATGGGTTAGTTGGGGTGTGAGTTTGAATAGAGAAATATTGGAGGAGGTGAAGTGGTTTTAGATACCTGGGAGCAAATATGGCAGTTAATGGAAGTGTGTCGTAGGATGGGTGAGGCGGCGAAGGTTTTGGGAGTGCTGAAGAATGTGTAGAAAGATCATTATCTGGAAGGGTGAAAATGGGTATGTTTGAAGGGATAGTAATTCCAGTTATATGGATGCAAGGCCTAGGCTACAAATGAGGTTCTTTGGAGGAGGGTGGATGTGTTCAAAATGAGATGTTTGAGAACAAAATGTTGTTTGATTTAGTAAGTAATGAATGGATAAGAGAGAGGTGCAGTGATAGAGTGGTTGAGAGAGCTGACGAGGGTGTGCTGAAATGGTTTAGACATATGGAGAGAATGATTGAGGAAAAGTTGACAAAGAATATATTATGTCTCAGAAGTGGAGGGAATAAGGAGAATAGGGAGACCAAATTGAAAATGGAAGGATGGAGTGAAATAGATTTTGAGGGATTAGGGTCAGAACAAGCAGGACGGTGAAAGTTGTGCATAGGATAGAGTGAATTGGAACAATGTGGTTTACAAGGGTTGATGTGCTGTCATTGGACTGAACCAGGGCATGTGAAGCATGTGGGGTAAACCATGGAAAGGTCTGTGGGTCTTGGTTTTGGTGCATTCACAGTGGATAGATAATGGATGTGAGCAAATGTGGCCTTTATTTGTCTGTTCCCGATGCTGCCTCGCTAATGTAGGAAATGGCGATCAAGTATGAAAAAAAAATTATGGAGATGGAAGGATGGAGTGAAAAAGATTTTGAGTGATCAGGATTTGAACATGCAAGAGGGTGAAAGGTGTGCAAGAAATTAAGTAATTTAGATTATGTTGTACTGGTGTCGATGTGCTGTCAATGGACTGAACCAGGGCATTTGAAGCATCAGGGGTGAACAATGGAAAGGTTGGTGGGGTCTGTTTGTGGATAGGGAGTATTGTGTCAGTGCATTAAACATCACAGGCTAGAGAATGAATGTGAGCGGATGCAGCCTTTCATCTGTTCTTGGTGCTACCTTGCTGACGAGGGAATTTGTGATCAAGTATAAGAAATCAACAGTGAGTTATGGTTAGGTGCTTTTATACAGGTATATTCTTACAATGATGATTATGTATAGATATGAATATTATTTCGTAGGTTTATATCATCATCATGGCAGCTACTGCAGAAGATGACGAAATAGCTGGTGCTACAGAAGCACTGTTAGAGGACAATTATTTTGAGGAGATGGCTGAGGCATATGATGAGGAAGACAGTCTCCAGAATACCATATCTCAGAATGAATTGGAAGAAATCTTTGGAAATGCTGATGAGGGTATCTTGGATGTTCCAGATCAGTCACAGCCTTTGCTGGTGAGTTTTTATTTCTAAAAAGAAAGCTGTGCAGTTTTCTTGATATCAGATGTTAGATTCTGAATGTTCATATTGTTATTGTTGGTGAAACTATTTTTGATTCTTATATGAATTTTCCATCTTTTTTTAAAACTAGATAGAGAAAGTTGCAGAAATATTCATATTAATAGACACCGATGTGAGAAATGTACATATACAAGATTTTCCTATCCTTTAATTACATCATCACTTCATGCTGTGAAAGCTGTATTCCATATATTTTCAGAATCAGCATAATCATACAAATGATGTTCATCACATTTTTTTCCTTTTCTTTCTTCTGTTGGTTTTAAGCCCATCTGATGGGCTGTTATCATTATTGATGTGTCATCTGTTGTCTGTCTTTAAACTTTTATGATTTTAAATCTTCTATTGGCAACCACCACGTCAGTTAAGCATAACTTTTGGAATTGCTCTGTGAAGGTCTTTTATCATTATTTTCATTTCTTGCTGATTCATCATCAGATATGGCTTCCATTAGGCAAAATGATGTCTCTTTAGCTGAGAATGCATAAATCTATGTGTTGGAAACTACTGGGTAGATTGAACCAAACTTTACAGAAGTGATTGATGGATAGTCCTTTATCAAGTTTCCTCATATGATGTCGAACGTACGTCAAATATGGCTGCCTGGTCTTACTGGCCAGGTCGTGATACAGGCTCACCAGAGTTTCTTATCTTTTTATAATTCCTTTACCTGTCATGTTACTCCTGTCTGGGATATCTTTATTAGAGGTCGCTTATACATTTGCATTTGTACACAATAATGCATGTGTAGTTAGCTTTACAAAGCAGTTATTGTAGGCTTATTTGTCAGCTTAGACTTAAAAATGAAACTTAGGTTTTCAATATTGTTTTATGCTAGCTTACATTCTAATAAGATTTATTTATCTTCATTTCACCTGAAGGGATGGATTGAATGAAAAAATCAGTTTCACTACTGGCTTTTTGTATGGCAGTGCTAACATCTAGACTCTGGAACCAGCCTTCCATATAATATTATACATGACCTATAGTTTAGAAACATTGCAGTTTCCTCCTCATTCTTGTCTTAGTTTACTCTCCGTAATATTTGTGTGAACAGTATGCTTTTCATATGTAATTATGGACACTTTGTGGTGCATATATGCAGAGAAATACAAACAGTTGGTTTTCTACTAGCTCTTGGACTCTGAAAGTTTTTTCTCTGGGGATGGCTAAAAGTAGTGAACTGACAGTTGATTTTTGTTTATTGTGGCTGACTTAGCAGAGGCAAATCATGGCCCAATCATAGTAATTTTGTGTGAAAGGAGACTGGGGCAGACCTGATTTTTAAGGGTAGGAAGGTTATAGGAAGAAGGGAAAATGAAAGGAAGGGAGATCCACAGTTTTGCTGTTCATGGGAGAAAGAAGGATCATAATGGTCTTTTATACACAGAATTTTATTAGCAGACTATTCAAGCAAGGGCAAATGAATGCCATAGTTGTGTCAGGTTATTTAACACTGGAGTTTTGATCATTCCATTGTGATTTTGTAGGCTTACCAGACTTAGGGGAGAATGCCAACCTTAGGTGCTAGTCAAATGAATGGTTTATAATAACAGTAGAGAGAAAAGTCTTTCAAGACATTCAGAAATTTGTTAGATATTGCCAAATTTGAATTTATGTTGTAGGATGAGACGGTTGTGTCAGCAGATGATAATGATGATATTCTTCCACCTGGAATTCCTGCACCATCAGAAAACCACCTGCTTGTCCTTCAAGAGTCATTTGGTCATACAGCCTTTCGTCCCATGCAGTGGAAAATCATCCATACTGTTTTACAGGTATTTTAAAAAGCATTGGAAATCTGTCTCCTTGTTCCTCTTTGTTTTTAGTTGTTTGTGAAGGAAATGCTTAAGAGCTTAAAATTTTCTTGAGGTAATTTTTTTTTAATAGGAACATCTTTTTTAATTTCTAGCGATTCTCCTTTTCCAATAAATTTTTTGTGATTCTCTAACATTATCACTACATGTGGAATGATATTTATCCTATATTCAGTATACAGATGAAGTGCCCCTTTACCTTTCTTATACTCCCATATTCCAGATCATTATCCTTTTTCTACCTTGAGACATCCCCAAGACTTTTTACTGATGGATAACCAAAAGTTGTTTAATACATTTAGCTTTAACAGATTCCATTTTTCAACTTGCTTTAGATTCTACTTTATTTATGAAATGGACTACAAGTTATATTAAAACTTTTATGTCTTGGATAATGGTAAGATATGATACTTATAAGAATGTGACCCTTAAGTGTGCATGTGAAATACTTCCCACCCACCCATCAGTTTTAAGGCATTGACTGAAACCTGAAGTTACAGAGGTCTGATGAGCAAAAGTAAGTGCCAGTGTTGGATTTGGTGAGAATTGGAAAAAAGTTTGGTGAAAGACTTGTTTGAGTTTACCATTGAATTTCAATTTTTTTTTTTACAATACAGAGAAAGGTTTTCTGTCAGATGTCCATCTGAAGACAGTACTGGATAGCAGAAGGCATAAGTAATGACTCATAGCTCCTTTAAAAGATGGACTTTTTTCTATACCAGCTTGCTGTTTACTTTCTTTAAGGTAACATTGGAAACAAATGAGTGATTGTTAGAAGAGAAATCCTTGCCTGGCTTCATCGTATGTTCCTTTGTTTGGAAAGAAATGATACAAAGGGGAGGATTTTCAGCCCCCATACTTTTACCCATTATAGTCATCATCCTGTGAAGCACAACAGATACATGGATAGTATTTCTAATTAATCCCCAAAAATGCAGACTTTTTAATTATGTGTGTTTTCAAATGCAGTTGTCATGAAATACAATAATTATACCCTTTTCTTTTCCACTCACTATAAACAGTGCTGTGCAACAGTTTCATATGTCTTTTCCTTTTGTGCTCCTTGTCCCTCAGTATTTTTACATAATGCCATATTTCTCCTTTTGGTATTTCTTACTGTATTCATCATTGTTTCTTCCAGGGTCATGACAACTGCGTAGTAATGGCAACTGGATATGGAAAGAGCCTTTGTTACCAGTTCCCAGCAGTGTATTCTGGTGGAATAGCTGTGGTGGTATCACCCCTTATTTCCCTTATGGAAGACCAAGTGCTGTCCCTCAAGGTAGGGAAAAAGTGTAGTATGCTTGCCTCATAATCATTCAGAGTGTCTGGATGATATGGAGAGATAGAATGATAAAAATCCCTTTGAAATCCGTCAATTTCCAAAGTTGTGTTCCAGAGCATTCAGAGTTACCAGTAATTTAGACCATGAGTTTTCAGCAGTGATAAGAAAAGCTTAGTAAGTATTTCATGTAGGGTTTACATGGATATATATTACAAATGAAAGAAACATATGAAACCCCTGATAGGTATGCAATTCTGTCACAGGTATGATGTGTTCAGACCACAACAACCTATTGCTAATGCAGTGTATATATTTTCAAAATCCTTACAAATGCAAAGTCTGTTCTTTGCATGGTAGCAAAGATTATGGATTTATGATATCCTACCAATATTTATTCATTCATATTAAAGACACACGAGTTTGAATGATTAGAACTTTCATTGAAGAGTCATGAATAGGTTGTAAAGCTGTTTTTCAGCGAAAAATTACACTTGCTTCACCATTTGCTCCTGTTTTCCAGTGAGGCAAACATTCATAATAATTCAGACCCAGCTTTTGGTTAACCTGTACATTGCTATGAAGATCAGTCCACTGTTATGAATCAAGATACTATGAGCATCAATATGTAAATTAAAGTTAATGCCACTTTTTGAATATTAAAGCAGACATTGTTTTTAGTTAACCATTACTCGTCTAAGTTTTTCTTTCTAGCCCTCAAAATTCATGTTTTTCGAGATTGAGAATAAGTATTTAACTTCTGTTTCAAAGGTATTCTTATAAAAATGAAAAGAATCATGTCAGAAGTGTATTTCATTCTTTGCTTTCATTCAAGTTTTATGTAGAAGTTTTGTAGAGGTTACAGCACAGTGTGTTAAAATGTGTGAGAGTGAAGCCTGAGTGCCAAGTGAGTTACCGCTGCACACCTTTTTCATTCATTTTACTAACACTGAAATGCAGTTTGAAAATGTTTATACCAGTAATTCTGAGATCTCTGCGGCATTTTTGTTTTAATTTTTTTTTTCTCATTAGGATTCCCTACTTGTTGACACAATTGTTTTCCTTCTTTGGTTATATTCAATTTTATGTTGTGGAACGTCCATTCAGTTTATGTATGCAGTTCATGTTGAATTTCCCAGTTGAAGAGTATCATTTATATTTCTCAGGTAATTAAAGAATGCATTCTAAAGGAAATTCAAGAAATGTAACCAATGTTTGAAGTGCCTGATAAAGAACATAACTTCTGCATGTTACTTTGGGAATGATTTGTATATTGTATGGTCATTTTCCTTGTAGTCAGTATGTTTATTATTGACTTCTTTCAATGAATTTGCTAACAAAAGCCATTGTAATGTAGAACATCTGATTTTTAAACAATAGTATAAGCTGATAAAGTTTTTCTTGTCTATCAGGCATCTAATATTGAAGCATGCTTGCTGGGAAGTGCCCTGAAGAATAAAGCAGAGGTTTATTCGGACATGTTTGCCAACAGATACAGAGTCATATATGTAACACCAGAATTTGTTGATTGTAAGTTGATTTTCTTTTCTTTTGGAAAACTAGAGTTCAGTGATTTTGAAAGTTAGAAGGGGATTAGGCAGACCCTACTGTAAGATTGAAAAAGACTAAATGAATATGCAAGGTTTACCATTTAAGGTGCATGAATTTGTCAGCAATAAAAATTGTAGGAAAAAAATTATTGATCATTGTGTAATTTGAGGCTTTTTGTTTATAAGGGTTTAAGTATGACTAGACTCATTTTTTCTTCTCTTTTAGAAATTGAATTGTGAGTGGATGTGGCCTTTCTTTGTCTGTTTCCTAGCGCTATCTTGCTGAAACAGGGAGTGGCGTTGCTGTTTCCTGTGGGGCAAGGTGGTGCCAGGGATGGATGAAGGTGAGCAAGTATGAATGGTTATCTCTCTCCATATATCTCTGATGCCTTTTCCAACTGGAACTCCCTCAAGGGGGTGGCAATGGCAGTAGAATCTCCATAACTAGAGACTTCTGGTGCTGCTTCATAGCCTCTAGTGCCTCACCCTTAACAGGCCACTAGCAGTAGGCAACTCTAGTGCAGTATTTGCAGAGGCTTCTACCAAATGTTTATACTGACTACTTCTACCTAATGTATATAAATGTATATGTTTATGTATTTATGTATATATATATTTTATTGTTATTTCTATTATACTTGATAGCCATTTCCTGCATCAATGAGATAGCGCCAGGAAACATGAAGAAAGACCCATCTACTCATATACACAGATATATAGATACATGCACATACATGCATTAGGGTTCCCTAATCTACCAAAACCACAGCTCCCTATCCATATCCAGGCCCCACCAACCTTTCCATGGTGTACCTCAGACGTTTCACATGCCCTGTTTCAGTTTGTTGACAGCACATAGACTTTGGTATACTACATTGTTCCAGTTGACTATTCCTTGTACGCCTCTCACCCTCTGGTATGTTCAGGCCCCGGTGGAAGGATGGAGTCCACACTTTTCTGGAAAATGAACGAGGAATTCAGAGAGAGGATAGAGTGAGGAAGGAGGAAAATTAAAACTTTCACTATCCTAATGGGAGCATTAGATGAATTAAGTGGATATCCTTTGGGACAGGAGAGAAAGAGTATTACCTACACATTTCCAGAATGTTTTAGAAGGCAACTACAAGGGGCAGGGGGCAGGAGTAGGGGATGAAAATCCTCCCCTCCTGTATTACTCTTTTAAAGATGAAACAGGGAAGAGCCATATGATATTTTTTTCCTCTTACTCTAAGGGTCAGTCATTTGTTTTGAACATTACCTCACTCATGCAGAAAATGGTGAACAATCATGAGAGAAAGAAGAATAAACTGATCAGAAAGTTTTGGCTTCTGAAGAGTATAACTTAGATACTAGTTGTCACATGGGATGAGGCAAAAGTGATGTAGAGGAAGATTTATAGTAGGGTAAAAGGATGGATTTTAGAGGATATGTTAGGGGATGAATTAACAGAATGTCACTGCAGTAGAGGATAGGTAATCATTTATATATTATATAGCTAAACTGCTTTTTCAGTACTTAATTTAACTTGTTTAGTCATCATAATGTGTAGTCATCATAACCTTTGTATCCATTTAGTTACACCATTTTCATTTTTATAGTTTCAGAAGATTAAAAGAATTAATTTTTTCTTTTTCCCTTTGACCAGCCTGTTTGGATATTCTAATGACCCTCAAGGATAGAGCAGGAATTACCCTCTTTGCAGTTGATGAAGCTCACTGTGTCAGTCAGTGGGGACATGATTTCAGGATTGCTTACAGGTTGGTAATGATGCAGATGCCTTAGTCCAAAGACCTTAACTTCATGCTCAGCTTTGGGTATATCTTGAAATTATATTTTGATCAGACTCAAAACCTGATATGTAGGTGTGCCTTGAAACTAGCTCTGTAATATCTGTAATCTTTAGCTATAGTTACATCTGCGAGCTTTATCAGTTATAGCCATATCGTCGCATCCTGAATCCTTTCTTCAGCCAAGTCCAAAGACCATCAGTATTTTTTCATGTATTTTCACTGTTTCTTACATTTGCAAAGCAGGGTCAGGAACAGATGAAGAATTTGCTTCATTCACTCACATCCACTCTAACTGTCATGTATAATTCACTAAAACCATGAACCATGAAAATAATCTTTTTTTCTCAATTCCTATTTCCATGAAACATATTTTTTCAACTTCTTTCTTTTCATTTCCTTAAACCCATAATCACTGCTTTCTCAAAGGATTATTCTCTTGTGTGCACAGTATAAGCCAGCTTCCTGACATAAGCTAAAATTATTTAGTCTACATCTTCAGGGTGTTGATGCAAGTATTGCCTTGATTGGGTTGATACTTGAATAGGATTTTTTTTAACCATTACATCTTTGTTGTATTTTTCAATTATATTTATCTCTGTGTTATTTTTAACTCCATTCTCAGTTACTCAGTGGGGAATAGGTGCATGCAGCCTTTCATTTCACTCATGTTCATCCATATTCCATGGCCAGCAATCTGTTGTGAAACATGGACTTACATTCAATATAAACTCTTTTTTTCTTTATGTTTCTCTTTGTTTACCATGTTGATTTGTTGTGTAAGACATAAATTGCTAATCATACCTTTATTGTTATTCTCAAAATTATTACCTTGTGTCGAGTCAAATTATTTTTCTGGCATCTTTAAAAGGTACCTGTTTTCACGATAAACTGTTGCATTCCTTTTTCCCCATTGAATCTGGAGCTTTAGCTGTATAACCTACTTTGTCACTTAAGATAAGATAGGTTCTAGGTCTTCTGCAATCTTATGCATTCTTATTAAGTTCCCCTGCTAAAGTCTTACTCATCAAGTTCCTGGTCCTCATCATTCTAGAAGTATGATAAAGAGTGAGAAAACTTAGTGCCATGTCCTGTCACAACCACTTAGGTCTGTCAACAGGATTTCTTGCAGTGAAAATATAGCCAGTATTCCAACAAGGACATCCTTATTTTCAGATGGAAGGAGTAGGATCTGGGAAACTTGTGGATTCCTTTGTTGATTATTCTTTTGGGATGGGGGGGGGGAATCCATTTGTTTCTCTTTTACCTTTAATTTTTCTCTCTCAGGCAGAAACATAGCCACACGTGTGAACCACACTGCCTCGAGATCCTTGCATGTGTCTAATGCTCATGCCCACAGTGTTAGAAAGAAAGGTGGCCTCTGCACTAGCCTCCTGAAGATTTTATTAGAGGGTTGTGGAGCTGTGCCACCTCTTTTGTCCACAGATACTCCAGATCTGTGGGATACTCTCTGTGTGGTGTCAAGGGGTCAGCTATGTTTCTGTCAGGTTTTTTTCTCATTCATGTTTAGAGTATTAAGTTTTACTGAAATTGTGTTTGGAACATTAGATCATGTTTAGAAAACAATGAAACATACTGTCGGGTTCTCAGTTGGTCTAGGTTCTTTGAGCAGTAGATTGCTGACTACAGCAGATATCTCTCAGCTGCTTCATTAGTTATGGCAGTCTTCTGGAGAGTTCTTCGGATGGTTTCACTAAGGCCAAAATAATGTTTATTGTTAGTTTCCACATGTCTAGCATGGATCTATTACCATATCAAGTCTTTATATTATCATATATTTTCTAGATAGAAGACTACTCTTGTTAACTAGAGGGAATTTATAGGTTTTATGTGATTTGTAGTCCTAAGTTTTATGGTGAGTAGGGAAACTCTGTTTCATGGACTGTAACCAGATAGTATGTGTAAGTTACACATTAGCAGAATATACACCAGGATTGAGATATTTTGTCTGTTTTATGACTGTCCAGAGCTTGATTAATGTTCAGCCCTAGTAAGCACTACAAATACTGTATGGCACTAATCTAAATTATCTTTCTGAAATGAATAAGGTTTTTCTTCCTGCTTATATTGTCCCAAGTTCTTTTTTTCTTTGGAGGGATATCAAGTTTATGATACTTTTCAGTCTTCCAGTTTTCTTTGATTAGTACACAAATGTAACGGTTATCCTGTATATACAGTAAAGTGTAGTGTTGGAATTGCTATAATTGAGAAGTGTATCACTGATATTTTACAGTAGCTGAGGTACTAGTTTCAAAGTATATGTACTAAACCATTGTATTTCCTCAGACGACTTGGTTCTTTGAGGCGAAATTTTCCA
Source organism: Panulirus laevicauda (assembly GCA_032273605.1). NCBI lineage: Eukaryota > Metazoa > Arthropoda > Malacostraca > Decapoda > Palinuridae > Panulirus > Panulirus laevicauda. The sequence continues at coordinate 10,211 of JAUTXX010308588.1, read as the reverse complement.
AAGGTACCAATCTTAGCTCTGACAGCAACTGCAACCCCACGTGTACGACAAGACATATGCTCTTCTCTAAATTTGAGGTATGTTAAAGTCTTTTTTATTTATCTATTTCAGTTTAATTTCATTTTTATGATTACTGTAACAAAATTACATATATCAGTATGCCCTCTTCCTCTGTCCAGGATAGTGGCTTGTGTAGATTCTCTGTATAATCCTGTCATTGCACAATCCCTTTCAGTTTTTTATGCAGACTCCACTTTCACCCGCATTCTTCCTCATGTAATTAACCATTTTTAATGTACAGGGAGGTAGTTTTATATGCATGGGGCCCCCATCTCTTGAACATTATCATACAACTTCTTAAATTTCTACATGCTGTCTGCATTAACCATAAGTCATTTATTCCATTAAATTTCTACATGCTGTCTGCATTAACCATAAGTCATTTATTCCATTCATCCAGACATCTTTTTTTGACAAGTTATTTGCTTAATGATATACCTTTTAGTTAATTTACCCCACCTGTTGTAATCAGGTCACCCTTCACTCTTATCTTTTCTGAAGTAGGCCCCTAAACTTTCCCAATAACTCAGCCTTTGGTCTCCTCTTTTTTACCATCACTTCACATCTTTCTTTCCCTTCCAGAACCATTCCACATCATATGCCTGTGCCATTTCAGAACTCCATCCATTAATTTTTCTCTTTAGCCACCTCATTACACACTTTCCTCTTAAATCCACATGGAAGATAAGTGTTGTTATTCAGTAGTTAGTTACTTGGAAGGTTCTTATGTACATTCCAGTTTTTCTAGATAGAAAATGCATATTGTAGTAACCAGGATTCTTAGTTCTCAGCAGACTCTGCCTGCAAGTGGTAACAAGTGAATGAGATGTCACATTTGAGAAAGCTGTACTGTCATCAGGAAAAGAGAACAATGTTGTCAAGGACTATCTCACCCCAAAATAGCCCACCTTACTGTGCATCTTTATGGAGCACAGTCTTAAAACTGCAAGAGCACCATGCAAGGGTTCCTAGACATACATAACATTGACAGTCATAAACAGTATCCACATGGTTTCATATGTTATATTTTGGCTTATTCTTGATGCTTGATCCCACCACCAAATTAGTTCATGAAGGCATTGTTTACAGTCTTTTGCTGAGAAAGCTTTAGCTGCTATTAACCATTTCCATGATTCACTCTCATCATTTGTTTTGGCTTTGTCCTTAGATATTTTTGTCATCCTGCAGTTATGGCAGGATATTATTAGACAGATCCTGCTGTGACAAAGAAGGGAAACATTACTGACAAATGGGCATTTGTCAGTAATTGCAGAGCATAGAGAGGCATACTGATTTGACAAGAGAATATAGTGTTGGCTCATCAACTGTCAATGAAATTTAGGCTTAGAAATAACAATTATTTAGGGCTTATGCAGAATCAGTCCGAGATTATTTTTTTATGATTAGAATGAGCATCCATTGGTTTTGCAATTCCTCATGCTGCCCTGAGACCCATATATGGGTAAAAGTCTTGAAGTTGGTGTCTGACCTCCTGCTCTTACCTGCAAGAAGTTATTTCATAAATAGGTAGTTAATGGTGTGGCACTAAAGGCTAAGAAGCAGCACTGGAGTTCAGCAGTTATGAAGATTTTTTTGCCATGGACACCTCCTTAAGGGTGTTCCCAAAGGGAACAGGCATCAGACATGTAAATAGATAGTTAGATAACATTTAAACCTAAATTAGATGTACCTAACTCTGTTAAGGTTATGATGCATTTAGACCACAATCTGCAAGCCCTCCAAAAAAAATGGTGTGCTTCTTGCTTGGTTACAGGCTTTACATATTCAAGATTCTACACCTGTATTTGTTTTCCTCCAGTTATGTTTATGAACTTAAACTTTAAGTTTCATTCTCGTTGTAACTCAAAAAGTATTTGAGGTGCAAAGAATTGTGCTTTATTTCAGTAAATATTTATGAAGGTGTGAGGTGTGCATCTGAATGAAATTGGTAACTTTATATCATGGCAAATCAACATTTTAATGTTAAAGCCTCTCATTTTCATGTTTCATAACTGCTTGATCCAGGCCTTTAGAATGATTTCTGCCTTTAGGTTCTCATATAAAGGAGTTTTCATCCCATTTTTTTAATGATTTTGTATTATGTATTGCTGTCTATTCGACTCTTACTAGTGCTAATGATGTACCCATACATATTGTTTCCTTTACATCCAGATTACCTGTAGTGACCATCACAAGCTTTGACAGACCAAACCTTTATTTTGAAGTGAGGATGAAAAAAAAGGATGTTGCATTAGATATTCTTCCTCTTATGATAAAAGATCAAAATGGAAAATACTCTCCAGAGGGACCCACAATTGTTTACTGTCCCACAAGAAAGGCTACAAAAGATGTAGCAGAAGCATTGAGAGGTTAGTATAGAAATGTTTTAAGTGCTTGTGATATGGTTAAGTAAGTTGTCCACGTTCAGGTGTGCATACCCTCATACTGTATGTTTTGCCACACCTATCTTTATATTGTCAACCTCTATAATCTTCTTGTTTTTTATCACATGTCCTTGAGAAACATGAAAATAGATTGTCTGGATATTTGATAGATAACATTTACCTATGAGTTCTATTTATTGGAGTTCAAGCATTATTGAGAGAGGTATTTTACCTTTAGATGTTCTGTCTCCCAATGCTATTTATTTTTATCACTTCTCTGTAGCCTCACTTGCAATTCTTATACTTCCCTCATCATAAGAGTTGTTCTTGTGTTCTCTCTCTTGTCCTTTTTTTTTTTTTTTGCGTCTAGCTGTAGTCTGTGTTTATTAGTATCTATCTGTGTTTATATCTCTGATGCTCATATCCTCCAAGAACTCCCAATGAGTGTGAGTAACCTTAGCAAGAGTTTCTACATATCCCAGTCCTTACATGCATTATTCTCCCATTTAGTGAATATACTTTGATATAATTTTATCCCAGGGATAAGAAAAAGATTACTACCCATGTGTGTATTGTAGAATAGGAGTGGGAGTTGGAGGTTGAAAATCCTCTTCTCTTGTACCAAAAGGAACAGAAGAAAGGGCCAAATGAGAATACTTTTTCATGGATATGATACTTTCATTACAGTTTAATCCTGAGCAAAGAGCAAAGTTGTCGTCAAGAGTAATTCTCTTTAAAATCCCTGTTTTATCTTTTTTCTTTCTTATATTTTTTGGTTGTTAGTTTCTAATAGACCTCTATCCAGTGGTAAGAAATGTAGGTTTTGAAGTATGAGAAAACATTTCTATAGGCAGAACACTGTGTGCATCTGTTTATTTTCCTATGCCCTCTATACCAACTTAAAATATTGGCCTTAGGGTTAGATTAAAGTGTCTAGTAAGTTATGAGGATTGCTAGCCATCTGGTTTTGCCTTAGCACCTTGCCATGATGTTAAAGACATGGATAAATTGCTGTGTGACTACTGGGTCTCTGTTAATGAGCATCAGCCAACCTAATCAATTTGGTCATTGAAAAGGGTGAATTATCATGAATGCATCCTTCTTTAAGGATGCATACTGATGGTTCAGTCCCTCTGTGCATGCTTGCATGCAAGGACTTCTCTTTATTATAGTCACTGGGCTCTGTCTGTAGTAGAGCAGTGGTATTTCATGCCTGAAACTTACATTTTACTCTGCATGAAAAGCCTTATGAATAACTAATAAGTTGATATGGTAATATGAATATATACTTTGAATGATTCATCCTTTTTACAGGGTCAGGAGTAAATTGTAGGATGTATCATTCTGGAATGACAATAGATGCACGCAAGTCATCTCATGAAGAATTTGTATATGACAAGGTAAGTAGTATTTGTTTTTGTCTGTTTACTGTCAAGTTCATTTACTTCTCAGAATATGTGATGAATCTGTAGGTGAACTAGAAGTTTACTATCATAGAATATGGTTAACAGTTCTTTGAAGAAATAAAACTTTATCTGTTGTTTACACATAAATGCACACCATTTTGAAGGTACGATAAGAAGTGTTGGATTGAAGTTTGGTAAGGAGTCCAACAGGTATGGAGACTCTTTTGCCATGGCCACCCCCTTGAGGGAATTCCCAAAGGACATGGGCATCAGTGATTTAGATAGATTATTACTGTTTTACTGAAATTTAAGTCTAGTAAGGATTGTTATTAGTAGTAACTAATCTAGGCTATTATGAAAAATCAATGAAATCAGATAAGGAAAAGTATTTGAATGTTTTGAAACTGTAGGAGAAAGTGCTAGAGAGGAATTGAGTGATGAATAAGCATGGACCTTAAGGTTTGAAAAGCTACTGGCAGTGGTAGAGGAACAGAATCAAAAGTCATTTCCCTTGGATGAAAAGGTAAAGGAACTGAAGAATGAACTGAAATATTTTAATATGATAATGAATCTGTTATAGTAATAGGCAGTAGGTAGTTAGCAGCCACCGACCTGAGAGTTATCAGAAAGGTTTTCTTGATTTGATGCCTAATAAATACAGAATTTTTCAAAGCAAGAGAATTAACATGTACAGCATAATACTTTTATTACATTTGCAGTAGTGTATTTTAGGGTGTGTGGGAGTAAGTTAAGTTGATTGTGTTTGTTCATATACTTGATTATTGTTATACTTCAACTGTGGATTCATGGCGTGAGCCATCTTTCTACAGAGGAGACAGTCGTAGGGAAAATTTTGCACAAAGTGATCTTTTCATGGGAGCAAATGGTGCATTTCCTCATAGGATATCATTAACATATACTGTTTTTCATATATATTCGCCATTTTCCTTGTTTAATATCATGTTATTTCCATATATCATATTCATTGGTCTTTGGAAGTTTTAGGTCTTCATTAGTTTAATACTCCTTTTTAAGTGATGTTACAAAAAGGGTTTTGGATTGGTACCCTCACATTATTAACAGTATTCTCTTATTTGTATATTTAGGTAGACCTCATAGTTGCTACAGTTGCCTTTGGAATGGGAATAAATAAGCCTGATGTTCGAAGAATCATCCATTATGGGGCACCAAGCAACCATGAATCTTACTATCAGGAAATTGGTCGTGCAGGAAGGGATGGTCTTCCATCAGTTTGTACTGTTATTTATGCACATGAAGATTTTGCTGTCCATAGGTACAGTATTACTTTTTCTGTATTTTTCTTGAATAGCATTTATGACAGAAGTAGAAATGTATGACAGTATTTTGAAATACACCTAGGAGTTTGTCTATTTTTTTGTGATGTGAACATGGTTGTTTGATATTTTTTGTGGATGTGGCTCTGTGTGAAATGAGGATGAAGTGTGGTGATACCATTTTCTTGCTAAACATGTGAAACAAAAGTGAGATTACCTTAGTTGTATGTATATGATAATTAGCTATGAGCTGAATCTTTTAACCCTTTTCATATTGATTTTTGAACTTTGTTTAAAGTAGGGGCTCCCAACCTGGGGTACATTTGCACTTCTCATGGGGTACTTAGGGGTCTGAGAGCATAACCATGGTGTACACTGATGCACGCCACAAGTAATGTAGAACCTAAGCAGTATAGAACACCCTCGTCACAAATCGCTATAAAATCCTTTTGTAGTCTCTTACAGATTTCATAATGAAATAATTTAAAATCAGTAATTTTATCGATTTTTGATCCTTACTTTATAGGGGTATATAGGAACCTGTCAGAATGCCCAAGGGGTACAGAGGAACAAAAAAGTTGGGAACCCTTGGTTTAAAGGATGACAGTGTAAGCTGTAGTAAGTAGAGTAAGGATAGTGGGTCATTGTGTGGTGAAATGGTCTGGCCATATGGAAAGGATAAATAAAGAGGCTTGAGTAAGAAGATATTCCTGTCAGAATTGGAAGGAGCGAAGGGGAGGGAAGAGACTGAGAAGGGAATGGACAGGTGGAGTGAAAGAGACTTTGATTTACCATGGCTTGAACAATTATGTGGGTGAGGGGTATGCAAGGGATAGAGTGAATTGGAGTGATGTGGTATTCAGGAATGGCATTTGGTTGGCCCACGGGATATTAAGTGATCAGTGGAAGTGGCTGTGTATGGGGACTGGTGCATCATACATAACTGCTAGAGATTCAAAATGAGCAAATGAGGCTATTTCTTGTTCCGAGTGCTATCTTACTAATATGGGAAATGGCAAGTGTAAAAAAAAAAAAAAAAAGATGGTTGATTGGACAGATGCATGCAGAATGAAATAGAGTGAGTGGTGAAGAGCTTCAAGGATGATATCCTATTGAAAAGATAGTGTTTGATAGAGTACTTATATAGATTGGACTTGTGGACATGGTGGATGTGGAGAAAATTACTTGAATATTCTGATTTGATGATTTGAATAGTAGATTTAGAGGAAGCATGAAGGTAACTGTAAAGACAAACTGAGTGAGAGCATTATGACAGGTACAGAAATGAGTCAGCATCTTGATGCGAAGAAGAGGTACTGAAGGAGTAATCTGCAGGTTGTAGAATTTTGATTATTATTATCCTTGCAAGCAGTTTCACAACAATAAATTATATTTCAGGTTTTTCTTAAGTCAAATAAAATCAGAAGCATATCATAATCACCGTAAGTTGATGATGAATAAAATGGAAAGATTTCTAAGCCTTACTACCTGTCGTCGAGCAGAAATTCTCTCGCACTTCTCCTCAAGGCCTCATAGTAATACACCAGAGAAAAACTGTTGTGACAACTGCACGAAAATGTAAGTATTATTTTTTCATACCAATTTATCTTCCTGTCTAGGTAGTCTATTTCTGTAAATGTTGATGGATCAGTTCAGCTTTCCCTATCAATAGCAGGGTTATTCAGGGTTCTGTCCTTTTTTCTATGCATTCCTTCCTTATGTTCCTTCAGTAAATTAATGAACTCTCATGCTGATGGTTATCCTCTGTGCTCCTTTTTGAATATCTGCTATGTATTTTATCATCTTTTGTGTGTTTGATCATAAATACTACTTTGACTTGGAAGGATTTCCAATTGGGACAGACATTACCAAGATAGATTTAAGACTACTGAGACTTAATTTCATCTTATATTTTATCCTGGAACTCCTCATAATTTTTCTGTTTCTTTTGATGACTCAGATTTCCCCAGGGTAACAAATAAATCTATCTCTCTATCTATATCTCCGATGTCCATTCCCTCTGGAAACTCCCTTGAGTGGGTGGCCACGGCAGAAGAGTTTCTATAACTGGTGAACTCCAGTGCCACTTCTTATCCATTAGTGCCTCACCTTTAACAGGCCAACGGCTGAAGGAAACTCTGGTGCAGTTTTCCGGAGGCTCTTACCTAATGGTCCTACCAACTATTTGTAACTAATGTTCCTGTTTAATGTTCCTAATACTTCTACCTAATGCTCCTGCCTACTACTTCTACCTGTGTCTGCCTAAAGCTCCTGCTTAATGTTCCAATCCACTCCTATCTGTTGCTCCTACCATTTTGCCATAAGGCAGGGCTACCACATATTGCCCACTACAGAAGAATCTATTGTTGTGAGGAATAAATTGTGTGTGTTAGTGCTGCCAAGTATTATGTGCGATGAGGAGAGATTGTATGTTTGTGGGCTGAATGTCGGCAGTCTTCCTATGGGTCAGGCAGAAAATAAAGATGGCTACCTATGTCAGAGGAATGCAATTTGACAACAATGGAAGTGCTGGCTCACTGTGCAGCTGTCATTAACCTTCTCAATACCCTGACGGGTAGTACTGGTGATAATCCTCCCTGGTCGGTAATTGCCTACCAACTAGATATAGGTAGTACAGGTAGTATTACAGTAACAAATAATAAATCTTGGATACTTGATGTTAGACATTACACATGCCCTAAGAAAATCGCAAGCCTGTTAAGATGCTGAATATTTGTCTTTCGTGAACATGTTCCAATTATACAATGGTTTGATTCATCTTTTGATGGAATACAGTGTTTCTATTTCTGCATATGTACTTTATTAGCATCGAATGTAAAGCATTTTAACTTTCAAGGTCTCCCACTGCATTATTAGTTTTCTTGCTGTCCTTTGTAGGTACTACTTCAGTTTTTGCACATGAATTCTGCTGCTTGCAAGCCTCTACCATTGGCTTAGCTAGTCCCTGTAGTACTGGGCTAACCACTCTTGTCTCATAACTGCTGTGTTACTGATGTCACCCCATAGATGAATTAGTGTGATTTATCTTACCTCATCCTACACTGCAAAGCATAAGAACTCCATACTAATATATGCATTTCTGAAAATCTGTGATAAGCCTTTGAAAAGAAAAGCTTTTCACCTCCTCAGTTTGGCATTGGCTCTAGTCTTAAGTGGCCAATGATAGACCATCTTTCTTTGGTTCCTGATCTTTTATATAGTAGTTTGAGGTGTTGTGGGCATATTGAGAGAATGGATATGGGAGGAAGGACTGAAAGATAAGATTTCAGTAAATTATGTTGAAGTAATGGGGAAATAGGTATGTGTGCAAGAGAAGCTAAATGATAGATGAATATATAAAAGTTGTATGTATAATGATTAGGGTTGGTATTTGGAAATAACTGAATTAAGATGAGGCATAGGAATTCTTTAGTTTTAATTTTGAAGTCAATGGACTGAACCAGGTTATATGAAGTGGTCAGGGGAAACCATGGGAAGGCCTATGGAGCCTGATTGTGGATAATGGATGTCAGTGAAAAAGGTCTTATTTTGTTCTATTCCTGGCACTACCTTGCTGATGTGGGAAATAGCAAACAATTATGAAAAAAATTTGAATATTGTATAAAAAGAAGCTTCACTTTGGATAACATGTAAAAAGAAACTCTTATGTGCAAGCATATAGGATGCAAAGATGATGTTTTGATCTTTGATTTTGCATACATTTGTGTTGAATAATAAATAGAATTTTTGAATGAAAATTTCTCCCTGAGCATTGAATTTTTGTGATATGTAGCATTCTCATTTTCACCAGGCTTTCCGGCCATGGCACTAGCAAAAGAGTGTCTAGGGTAGAATCTGCTCTTGATGCTGATGGAAACTATGATTTTACAGACGACTCTATGAATCTCATGAAGACAGTAGAGGTATGTACTTTCTTGTAAAGTTATTTTTTCACAAAAGCTGTGTGAACATCTGAGTGAGCACCTATTCATTGGGTATTTAAAGCACTGCCTCACCCCTAAAACATTGTGTTTCCTGGGTCTTAAGTAAATGAAATTTAAAGTAATTTGCATTTTTGTAAAAAAATAGAAAATAGGTTAATACAAACTAATTTTTACTTTTCCTTTTGCTTCAGTTTTATGAACACACACACACACACACACACACACACACACACACACACACAAACAAACAAACAAACAAACAAATACTATGACCTGCCATAGGGTCAAAAAATGTAAAAATGGCCCACTTGCATAAAAGTTTGGCCAACCCAGCCTTAGGGGAATTAAGTTGGAGTGGTCTTCTCAGTGATTTCTTGCAAATCCTTGTGGGCCCCTCCTTTACAAAACATCAGTGGTGCTTTGTTTACAGTGTTGCTGATGTACTGCTTGACTTTTGCTGAGGTTGAAATCAACTTGTAACCCTTAGTCAGTGGTAGGAAGATAGAGGTAGAAGTTACTCATGTCCTGACTAGTTTACTGATGATAAACTAGGGGAATAAAGTTGGAGAGTGTCTCCTTGTGATCCATCGTGAGATCAGAACATCAATGGAGCTGTATTACAAGTAACCCTAGCTTATGTTGTGGAATTATCTGTTACTAGAACTTTGATGTGGCATAGATGACAGAATCCAAGGTTATGTTGTTGGCCAACTGTTTCGGGTACATGGGTAAGTTGCTCCAGAATAGATTATTAATGGAACTTTGGTTTTGGGTGTTTTCGTACCACTGGCTCTAGTTTTTAACCTTATGTAGCTGCCACAGGTTTGATTTTCAGTGGAGTCCCTTTTTTGTGGACAGACAGGTGGGAGGTGGTTCCAGGAGTTCAGATATTTCTCTGTGAAGATGTTGTCAGTGCATTTACACGAAGTTGAACTTCAGTTTCAGATAACGTAGTGATATGTGCTTCCATTCCTGTTCGCTGTGTGATTAACCCTTAGGCTGTCATTTCCATCCTTCCAAAGAAACATGAGAAGACTTTTTAAGCATTTTTTTTTTTTTTTTTGCTTTGTCGCTGTCTCCCGCGTTAGCGAGGTAGCGCAAGGAAACAGACGAAAGAATGGC